>JADBJO010016267.1:0-41014 GCA_016801955.1 Conus betulinus | reverse complement strand
AAAAACAGTAAAAGGGCACTCGCCCCATTTTATCAAGAATCCACTTTTATAGATCTACATACATGATAAGGTTTTTTCTGTTTGATGATTGTACTTGCCAGTTTTTTTCATGTGCGCGTTAAGAAATGAACGACATCAGTCTTTTCCACATGTAACGTCATTTCCTGAACTACTACTACATCGGCATAGAAATATCACTTGTCGGTTTTGCACACCTGTATAAAGTAAGCGCTACTTGTTTCTCTTTTGTGCGTATGATTATTTGTTTCGTTTCGGCTTGTGTTCCGAAACGCAGCATCTGTTTTAGTTTGCCATCAAAAAACATTTTTATCACTTTGTTTTATTTTCATCTTGAAAATCTGAACCATCATCATCATCATGGTCATCATCATCATCATCATTATCATAATCATCATCAGATTATCATCTCCCCTCCCCCCCCCCCCCCCTCTCTCTCTCTCTCTCTATGTGTGTGTGTGTGTGTGTGTGTGTGTGTGTGTGTGTGTGCCTCTGTCTGTCTGTCTGTCTGTCTGTCTGTCTGTCTCTCTCTCTCTCTCTCTCTCTCTCTCTCTCTCTCTCTCTCTCTCTCTCTCTCTCTCTGTTTTTCTCTGTCTCTCTCTCTCTCTCTCTCTCTCTCTCTCTCTCTCTCTCTCTCTCTCTCTCTCTCTCTCTCTCTCAGGGGAAGATGAGTGGTTGGTACCTTGGTCACCCCATTCTCTCCTCTTCCTCTCCTTTCCCACCACTCTTCCAACCCCAATTCCCTCCCTTACCACGACTCAGAAAATAGTTCTAGTTCCAAGACCAAAAAAAAAAAAAAAAAAAAAAAAAGGTCAACGGCACATTCACTTGCCAGTGCATCATCATCGTCAACAGCCTTGTGGAAACCTACTCTCGGAACAAAAATCGATGTTTCACCGTCCCAAAATGTAACAGAAAAAAAAAGGGGGGGGGGGGGGGGGGAGGTAGCAGTAAGAGAACTAGAAGACAAACTATGATAAATTCTTGCCACCTTTAAAAGATCAGTTACCACTGAAAAATTGCAGTCGGCGTTGCCTAATGTTCAGCACCGACAATCTGTGCCAGATGTTGGATTGTTCGATGCATGCAGCATTTCTACAAACACCCACCCAAAATAAATAGAAACGTTTGCCCATCAAGAATGTATACTTTCGCGCTGGCGTGTGCGTTTGTTTTTTTTTTTGTTTTTGTTTTTTTCATTTTGTTGGATTCAAGTTAAAAGACATTTGTACTTCGAGGGTAGATAACTCTTGGAAGGTCTGAAGTTAACAGCATGGCCGGGAACGAGAACGTGTCGGTTACTGATTCAGGGCAGCATTCAAGCGATAGACAAACTTCCAAGTTTATTTGTTGTGTAGAAGATTGTGGCAAAGAATTCAAAAGACGGGACAGACTGTTCATCCATTTGAGAACTCATACAGGCGAAGTAAATACATATATCCTATATGTTGTGTGCGTGTCCCTCACTCAACTCCCTGTCTCCCTCGGTGCTTTGTGTGATGTTGCCAATAACTTGGTAAAAAATTAATAGTACTTGGGCATAACATAAGAATGGTAATTTGTCATTGTAAGTGTTTGTGATTGATCTGCATGTGTGTATTGAAATTTGTGTAAGATATCCCATGGAAAAAAATCTCGCTGTTACGTGACTGGTTGGACCATTTTTGTTTAAAAGCACTTGATATAGATCAAACTATACAAATCAAGAAAAAGTTTTTGTCAATTATGAATTGCAGTGTGAGTGTGTGTGTGTGGTGTGTGTGTGGTAAAGTTTCTCTAGTTGAGAAACTCATTTAACTATTAGTTATCCCTCTATATAATGTTTGCTTTCAGAGACCATTCGTATGTGAAGAACCTGGGTGTAACAAGAGCTATTGCCGTCACACACATCTCCTGAGACACCAGAAGAATGCCCATGGTCCATTGAGAGAGCAGAAAAAGGCAATTTTTCAGTGAGACTAATGAATATTTGTACTTCCTTATGTTTTATACTTGGGTAACAAGCTTCTTCATTTCCTTTTATCAGTGTTTTTGTGTCTGTCTTTTTTCTTGTGTGCTTTGATTGTTTCTTATTGATTAAAGATTTAATCTATTTGATTTTGTTTAGTATCCCAGACAAATATCAGCAACAGCATTTGAAAATAGAATGTTATTTAATTGTTATGGAAATTGGCAGATGGGTTTGATGGGATGCGATGGGGAAAGTTTGAAAGCATTCAAAATAAGATTGAAAGTTATGCTTTCGCAAATGTATGTGTATGGCAGAAATGCTCACACATGATCATATATGTGTGCAAGTCCATGATACTGGGAAACGGTTTTGGGACATGGACACTTGCTTTCAATTCAGTGCTTGTTTAAGCTGATTGTCAAGTTGATGTAATCTCACCAATTCACAAGTGTAGTAATGATTGATAAACAGTAAACGTATCATTTTAAGGACAGTGGAGCCCAGAGTGAATAATGAAACTTCGTTGTGTGCAATGAATCAGAGCACAGTGTCATTTACTCATTGTATTACAAGTTACATTCAAAGAAGCAGAAAACAAAAACCAGTTTCTCTCAAATAAAATATGATTGGTTCACGTGATGAGGGTGAAGGTCATATGCATGGAATTTTCAGATCCTAGGTCATGCATAGAACATGATTTCAATCCTTCAGTTTACTGCTTGAAATTTAGTATTTTCAAACAATTTTTTTGTCATTTGGACAAATTATTAAAGCATTGCCACTAATAAACGATGTATTTTTTTGTGTTCTCAAAAGCATGTATACATATATATGCTAACCCCTTGCATGGGTAGTTGAATACAGGAACGAAAGTAACTCATGACAGGACTATTTTTGGTCAATTCAAAATTTCAAAATTTCCAAAAGACATATTTTTTCATTCCTTTCACTTTATTGAATAGAAATATGTCATTTATTAACTTACGTTTTCTTGCTGAATTGAAAAAGTGCCTGGACTTTTTAGCACGGAAGAACTTAGCGTGTAGGTATATGCGGAAGTATGCCAGTGTGACAATGTCCCATTTGTTTGTGCCATTTTGAGTCAACACTTAAACTTTTTAAAAAATGATATAAAATGCACCCCCTCCGGGGGTTACAACCTTGCTGTGGTCAGAGGGCTTGCGTGGTCCTGTGATCCCTTAGCCTTTGCTGGCGGGGGCATCAATACTTGAAGATAGGCTAGTTTTTTAAAATGCTTCTAGGCCTGAAAAGTCGAAGATGCTGTCTGACCTAAGCACAACGTGGTAAGGAGTTGATGCCCCTGGTAGGGCTTCCCATGTCAGACAGGCTAAGGGTGAGGATCCTGACTAATAGTAACCCGCCTTTCTCCTGTTCTTGTTTTCTGCCTTTCTAAGTTTTTTATTTGGCTCTTTTCTATCTTCATCTCCCCTTCAGGTCTTCTTTTTCCACATTCTTTTTCTCTCTGTGGTCTTCTTAAGATCTGCCACGTTTGCAGCGCGGTGCGACCTGTGATGGAGGGGGATGAGATCCTGGTGCTTGAGAGGGCAGCGCCCTCAACACTTCACTTTGGCTCAAACCTCTCCTAGACAGGAGGTACACTCTGGCCCAGGTGTATTAATTGGCTCCCCCTTCATGGGGCTCAGTCAAGACAGGCAGTTCTCCGGCTGGCCAAGTTAACCCCTGCAGTGCTCAGCTGTCTGTTCCCGGGAGTTGAGCATGATCAGGGGGATAGGGTAGTGACGTTCTGTTTGTCATATATTTCTCCTGAAGCCTGGAAGGGTCAAGACAGTGATTTCTTGGCCCTGGCCCCTTTGTTGAACTCCATGGTGGGTGGGTAAAGATGAGACGAAAATTATACACATAAAACATGGCTTTATCTAAAAATAATAAAATCATCCCCCCCATGAAGAAGAGGAAGGCAGTGGACCCCATTTCCAGACAACTGGATTCAGACTGTGACTCAGATATGGAGACGAGACAGAGGACAGGTTTTGGGGCTTCCTGGCTTGTGATTGAAGGGACAGAGCAGGAAAAGCCTATTTCCACTCTGAGTCCTTTTGCAATTCAGAAGGGCTTTCAAGGTCTAGCAGGTGACCCTCAGTCAGTGAAAAGGCTACGGAACCGAACGCTTATTCCTCGTCCAGTACAGATCGAAGAAGCAATCGGAACAGCTGCTGAGGGCAACAAGTTCGTGGACAGAGACATCTGGGTGACTCCACCTAAGCAGTTAAATTCGTCTAAAGGAGTTATTCAGTGCCCAGATTTGAAAGGTGTCTCAGAAACAGAGATCAAGACAGAGCTTGCATCCAAGGTGTGACGGAGGTGAATAGGGTGACAGTTAAAAAAGGTGCAGAAAGAGTGCCCACCAACACCCTCTTTCTGACATTCTTCAACCCTTTGCTACCTTCGGTCATTAAAGTAGGCTACTTAAATGTCTGTGTGCAAATGTATGTTCTGTCTTCAGTGAGATGTTTCAAATGCCAGAAGTTGGACATGTCAGAGATCGCTGTTCTGGGAGGAGGTGTGCGGTGTTTGCTGCAAAGCAACCCATGATGGGCCATGTAAAGATCCGGCTCATTGTGCGAACTGTGGTGGCGACCACTCCTCCTCTTCACGCACCTGCCCTGTTTGGATTCAGAAGTCCAATATCCAGAAGGTTAAAACCGAAAAGAAAATCTCATTTTTTGAGGCATGTAGACAGGTTGTTGGTAGCCAAACATCAACAGTGTCTTGGTATGCTTCAGCAATAAAGAAAGTTTCAACCCGTTCAGACTGCTGCCAGACTGATGAATTTATTTTCACAAAAATGTTTGCAAAGTAGAATGTTGAACTCTGGAAGCAGCAAAGACCCCACCTCCCAGTCCAAGGTAGGTGCCCCTGGTGGAGGCAAAAAATCCGCCACCCCTCAGACTGCCCAGCAGTCTACTCCTTCTGCTGCTGAGCAGATTAAAAAGCCAGTCCTCCCGCCTCGAACTTCTGTGAGCAGTGCCCGGGCGGGCAAGGGATTTCAACCCAGTGTGGAGATGGTGGAGTTGAGAAAGAAACCCCCCACCATCTCCAAAATCCAGGCCTTCTTCACCTGTGGGCAAGTCTGCCAACAGGTCTGAAGACTCCAACAGTCCAGTCCAACTTTCTAATAAATACACTCCACTGAATGCAGATGATGACGAGGAGATGACCTGATTTCTCTCCTATTCATTCTCTGCACCATGGACAGTACAATAATCCATTTGAATATCCGTGGCTTACATTCAAACTTTGAGGAGCTGCAGCTTCTGTGTCAAACATTAAAAACCTTACGTCGTAGCTCTTCAAGAAACTAAAATTCAAAGCCAGAAGACCTTCACTCTTTCTGGCTTTAATATTCTTTCCAAGCCTGCACAACCATCCACATTGGGACTGTCGGGTGGTGTTGCCCTTCTTTTACATAAAACTTTGCTGTTTAGTCCTGTCGCTCTGACTACCTCCCTTCAAGCTGTAGCTGCGAGAGTCACTCTCCACAAGACTATTACAGTTTTGCTCACTCTGTCTGCCACCTTCTGTCCCGGTTTGTCATCAGGACCTTGTCAGTCTGATTGGAGAGCTTCCTCGGTCTTTTTTTGCTGTTGGGTGATTTCAGTGGACCAACCCCCTTTGGGGGGTAGTGTGATTCGTCATCCAGAGGTCTGCTTCTTGAAGATGTCCAACTTTCTAATAAATACACTCCACTGATTGCAGGTGATGACGAGGAGATTCAGACTTTGATTTGTGTTTGAACGATGGAACTCCAGCTTACCTCCACTCCTCCACTTTCGTGTTTAGATTTGTTGATTGTGACCCCTCGCTGGTCCTGCACTATGAGTGGTCTGTCCATGACGATCTGCACGGAAGTGACCATTTCCCTGTTCTTTTTTAAAACCTGTATTAACTGAAACTGCCTCTGTCTCACAATGTCTTAATTATATTATAAGAAGGCAAACTGGAATCTTTTTGCAACCAGTATTTCAAAAGTATTCCAGGAAATTGATTTTCTTCAGAGTCCAGACCCAGCAGAATCTCTGACCGATATTGTGATAAACTGTGCTAAAACCTGTATTCCAATGTCTTCCGACAAACCCCACTGCCCAAAACACCCTGGTTTAATTCTGACTGCCAACAAATCTCAAAAATACGCACGCAAACAGGCTCAGCGTCGGGTATACCAACGACCTTCAGGTCCCAATGCTCGAGCCCATCAGAAACTCCGTGCCAAATCGAGACACACTTTCAAAATCAGTAAATGTCAGTCTTGGAGAAACTTCTGCTCTGGGCTGACGTCTAAAACTTCAAAGAAAAAAGTTTGGAACATCATCAGAAAAATCAAAGGGAAGAACACCAACCCCTCCATTCATCACCTGAAACTTGCCGATGCTCTGATCACTGACAAACAAGCTGTTGCCAATCTGTCGGCCTCACCATCAACAGAATTCCCTCATCTTCAAATAAATCTGCAGCCTTTTTAAGAAACAAGCAAATCAGAGAGAAATCTTCATACAATTTCACATCAGACAACTCTGAAACCTACAATCTTCCTTTTTCGATCAATGAACTAAAATCAGCTTTGCAAACCTGCAATGATTCTGCCCCTGTCTGGATGACATTCATTATCAGGTTTTGAAACACCTTCCAGAAAGCTGTCTCCAGACCCTTCTTAAAGTCTATAACCATATCTGGACCACAGGGTGCTTTCCGCCCTCCTGGCGGAAAGCCCTGATCATTCCCATCCCAAAGCCTGGAGTGGAAAGGACCCTACCAACCCATCAAACTATCGCCCAATAGCTCTGACCAGCTGCCTCTGTAAGCTGATGGAAAAGATGGTCAACTCCTGTCTGATGTGGAAGCTGGAAACCGATGGCCTTTTGGCCAGTGAACAGTGCGGGTTCTGCAAGTACCACTCGACAGTTGACCATTTAATCCGTCTGGAAACCACAATCCGCAATGCCTTTGTCAATAAGCAGCATGTAGTTGCTATCTTTTTTCGACCTAGAAAAAGCGTATGACACCACGTGGAAATCAGGAATTCTTATGGATTTGCATAAACTTGGTTTTCGTGGTTATCTGCCTCTGTTTTATCAGAAAACTTTCTGGCTGAACGACAGTTCCAGGTGTGTGTTGGCACCACACTCTCTGACATCCACGGGCAGGAGTTGGGTGTACCTCAGGGGAGCATCCCTTCTCCTGCCTTTTCAGCATTAAAATCAACGAAATTGTGAAATCGGTAGGCCCAGGGCTCCGAGTCCTCTCTGTTTGTTTGACACTTTGCGCTGTACGCAGTTGGAGCTTCTTACGCCAGCATACAGCATCGACTCCAACTTTGTGTCAACAAGATTCACAGTGGGCCGAGAAAAACGGGTTTACCTTTTCACATACCAAAACCCAGTCAGTCCATTTTCACAATTTTCGTAAATTTTTTTGCTGATCCTGAAATTCTTCTGGATAAGTCCACATTCCAGCTGTTAAGGAAGCCAAATTTCTGGGGGTTATTTTTTATCAAAAAACTGAACTTTCTCAGCCATATTAAAAACCTCAAAACTTCTTGCCAGAAAGCTCTGAATATTCTACGGGTCGTAGCACACACACTGACTGGGGTGCTGATAAGAAAACTCTGCTGCACCTTTACAGAGCCTTGGTCCGTTCCAAAATTGGATTATGGTTGTGCTGTGTACGGATCTGCAAGACCATCTTACCTCAAACTCTTGGACCCTATCCACCATCAAGGGCTTCATCTCTGTCTTGGAGCATTCCGCACCACCCCTGTGTACAGCCTGTACGCAGAGGCAGGTGAACCCTCACTGTCCAACCGCAGGCTGAAACTATCTTTGAACTACTATATCAGACTGTTCTCTGAACCGGAAAACCCTGCTTATGACTGTGTTTTTGACCCTCAGTTCCAAAGCAAATTCGAAAACAACCTAATTGTATTCCGCCGTTTGGCTTCGTATGCAGCCTCACGCACGGAATGCAGGTCTAGACCTAGGAGTTGTGTCTGATTTTTCCAAGTTTCCAGATGAGCCTCCGTGGACCTTTTTTCACACCAGAGATTTATTTTTGATCTTGCAGCTTTTTCACAAAGAGTCTACCAGCTCTCTGGCATACAAGGCATTGTATGCTGACTCTGTTCAAAACTCCCATCCTATCAGAAAATTTTCACTGACGTTCCAAGTCTGAAGATGGAATGGCCTGTGCAGCCTATTGCCCTGGTGCTCTTCTCAAATACTACTGTTAGAACATATTCCTTCAGATGCTTCTGCTTACTCTGCTGAACTTACAGCTCTGGTTCTAGCACTGAGGATAATCTCACAATCTACGAAGAGGGACTTTCTGGTTTTGTCGGATCACTGTCAGCTTTGGAGGCCATAGCTGGCCGCAACCTTCAGCATCCAGAACTTTTACACTTTTTTTAACTTTTAACCAGGTTGAAAGCAGAGGGTTACAACATATTCTGGCTTGGGTTCCCAGTCATGTTGGCATCGGAGGGAATGAAATGGTTGATCGTTGGCCAAGAATGCCACAAGAGAGAAAATGTCCAAGAATGCCACAAACCCAAAAAATTAACGATTATGTCAGAGACCTCTGGCAGGAGGATTGGAATACACAGACGGATAACAAACTCTTTCAGATCCGTCCAAACCTTAAGGAGTTCCTCTCATCTACGTCTGGTGGTCGTAGGGAGGAGACAGTTCTGTGCCGGCTGCACACCACCATTCGTATTTTACCCATTCCTACCTTTTAAAGAGTGAAGAAGCTCCGTGGTGCGTTCCATGTCATGTGCTCACAGTGAAACATGTTCTTTTTTGGAGTGTTGGGACTTGCACGATGTGAGACACAAACATTTTACAGCAGAGTCCATGAAAATCCTGTTCAGAGATGTCCCACCTGACGTGATCTTTGGGTTTTTGAGAGAGAACAACATTTTTCATCTGGTTTAAGATTTTACGGAAGAAAGATTTTTAACGAAGTTTCTGGTGCGTTTCTAGAAGATTTCATTTAAAGATGTGTGAAAGTTTTGGTTTTTTTTTTTTTAAATGACTGGTGAGTTGATTTTAACGTGGTGACAGCCCTGATGTGGCCCTTTGTGGTCGGCTGGGCTGTAAGCAACATTATTTCGTGGGAAAAAGCAGTTGAATCGGTGGTGTTATGACTGAGGCAGCACTGTAGCAGACGACGGGAAACGAGAAGCGCTCTCTATCGTTGTAGACAAAACAGGTCCAGCGATTTTTTGTTAGCCTACTTTGCGCCATTGTGCTGGGGCCCCCGGACCCCTGCCTCATTTTCAGTTTTTTCAGATTTTCAAAGTGTCACCCTTGCTTGTATTTCACATGACAAATGCATAACAGTTAACACATCACTTCAATCCCTTAACTGCATCCACATTTTTCTGTGAGTTCTTTAACTGATTATCAAAATCAGCCAACACACACACACACACACACACACACACACACACACACACACACACACACACACATATATACTCACAAACACCCCCTACAGAGAAGATTTAGACTTTTGAAATGGGCTTTAAGACATAAATAAATCTGTTCTGTGGAAAAAATGCAAAGGTTATGTTATGCTATTTTGACACTGAAACCATTTTAATTAAGGAAACTAGTAGAACATTCTCTGTATTTCTATTACAGTTCTTTATATTTTAAAATTCAGTTTATTTTAAATCTACATGTGAAATCTTGATTTTTGTTAAAATCATAAATCAGCTATTCAGAAGGTGTAGATTTAAGAATATCTTTTATCGTGAAAATATGCCAGGATCTGTGCAAAAACAGCATGGTATTAAGAAAAAAATAAACTGGATGGATTTTCTTTTTTTTTTTGACCAGTTGTTGACCTACTTTAAACTTCAACACACACTCATACATACATTAATCATTTAGTGAGTCACACTATCACATTAAGGATGGGTAAACAAGTGAAAATTAGGTTATATTTAGTGTGTCAAATTACTCAGTGAGTAACCGCTAAGGGGACTTGTTTTGTTCCTTTGAAAACTTTTTGCACAGGCAGTATGCAATTTGAAAGAGCAGTCAGTCTGCACTGAAGCTGACTGCACATGGGTAAAAAGAATTGGTGACAGAATAGACAAGTGGAGAGAGCAGTATTACTTGGCCACTAGAAAGTTTAGTTGTCCTAAACAATTTGATGGATGGGTATTTTGAGAGCCCTGGTATCACATGTCCATCGCCGTGTTATTTCCTGTCAGCTGCATTTTTTATGACCTCTGATGCATTCCTGCAGGATCCAAACTTTCTTTTTTGTATATGATTATAGTTACAGGAAATGTTAAATAATAATTCTTTGCGTACGTGCCTTTTAGGAGACTACTAGTAAATTCCTTTTGAATGTAGACATGGTTGTAGAAAATCCCATTGACCGGAGAACCAACTTTAATAGATTTGTGTGTGTGTGTGTTCTCTTTTGAATTATTACATTTGGGACGAAGGCAGTATAAAATCTTGATTTCTGCGGCATGTTAAAGACACAAATCATTTTGTTCTCTGTATCTGTATTTTTTAAGATGTGAAGAGGATGGATGCTGCAGAGAATTCACACTGGCACATAATCTACAAAAGCATATCAGGCGACAACACAGTGCAGAAGCTCTGCATAAATACAAGGTAAGGGGGAAAAAAATGGCGCCTTTGCATGGAGCTTGCATCTGATCTATTTTGCCAGTTTGCAAATGTTCTTCATGGCTGTAAAGCTACAGCTTTGAAATCCTGTGGAAGTGAAATTTATCTCAATAAAATTCTGATGTATTGACATTCAGCATGAAATAAATATACAGCAGGAAAAGGGATATGTATACTGTTACTCACATTCCTTTCTTCCTCTCCACAGTGTAAGTGTTTACTTGTCAAGTTGTGTATCATCATTTACATTAAAACCTCTGTGGCTTTTTGTATTACAGAAAGATATTAAAATTTGAATTTAGAGGTGGTAATCTATGAGGGGAGGTAAATCTCCAAAGAGAATATTGTTCTAGAGAGAAAGTAGTCCTCAAACTCAAAGAGAGGAAATCTTTAAATAAAAGGATCTTTATTGGGAGGTGTCGCTGTGTATTTTCAGTGACCAAGCTGTCTACTTTTCTGTGGACATCAGTCTTCTTCTTCTTCTTCTTCTTCTCTCTCATCTTCTTTTTTCATCTCATCAGTTGTTTTTTTGAACAGGAAGCAAACAAAAGGTTTAAAGACCATGCAAGCACAAAATGAATTTTAAAGGGACTCTTATCGAATAATTTGAATTTCTGATTTAAAAAAAAAATTTTGATGGACTTTTAATTCAATAGTTGACAATTCTCAAGATATGGATTTTATTTCCCATTATCTGCACAAGTTTGAGTCATCCATATTTTGTTGTTGTTGTTGATTTAACCTTTTCACGATGATGTGTGTGCGATAGTGATGGCAATTCAGTCGACCCGCTCATGACAAGGTGTGCCTCTATAACAGTAACGCTGCTTTAGTCCCTGGATGTGCCCCGCCTCCGTGACAACTATAAAAAATTCCCATGTTCTCTGGTCTACCGTTTAGGAGATGCAGCTGCCATAAATATTTAGAACAGGGTCATAGCCACTGGAAGGTTAAGTTTACATGCACTAGCGATGACCTTTGTGACCCCAGAGTAGTCCAAACAAAGAGACCCATCTGGCACTGGGAAAGCACATGTGGAATTTGCTGCCTCACCAATATATTGGGCAGGAGACAAGTGGTGGTAGTCAGCAAAGCACTTCAGAGAACGAGGAAGGTAAAGGTGTGCAAGTCTATCGAAAAGAATCTGAATTTGATTTATTTGCACTGTGTATTTAATAGTTTTATACATCTTATCATCTGAAATCAAAACAGTGAAAAGTGTCTTCTGTGTGCAGTGATTTAATTTCCTTTAAAAAAAAAAAGAAGAATTCACTTGGATTACACATACTGAATACCTCAGGTTTTCTCTGCATCTGTTCAAAGTAAGAGCAAAGTTTTTTTTTTGCCCCTTTTTTTTTTTCCTCATTTGCTGTTGTCATACTAACAAACAAATGTAGACAAGATTGTGTTCCACGTTTTACTTATGTTGTTTCCGTAACTGTAGCTTTGCTATTTTATCCAGAATGTATTTGATTCTATGCTCATTACAAAGTTCGCGTTTTACACATTCAGTTGATATATAACAACGGCTTGTTCGGTATATATTAGGGGATGTAAAGTAAAATAAAAAAGTGCGAAAACTGCGCGTCTGCAATGGTTGTAAGCACGTGCGGTGCATGTGCATGCTGGGAAGTGACGTTGCTCTGCCGCGTCCGTCTGGAAAGTATTAATGATTATCATACTATGTGAATCAATAATCCTTTGACTGCCAGGGAATATATTGCCCTTTGATATTTCTTTATGCCGGAGCAAAAGCTGAATTTACCATTCAACCAATCTGCTGTGAGAACAAATGACAGATAACAAACAAAAAAGAAAAAATGTGTAGACAGAATTGAGAAGAAAAACAGTGCACTGCCAGTATTTTACCTTCCATGTACATTGCCACTGAGTGAACAAATGCCATGCCCCCCTTCCCACATGGGTGACCAGACTTCAGGCCCTCCACTCACACTCCAGTTCAAGGTAAACATCCACTGAGCATATCAGTAAACTTTCAGTAGACTTGGCTCCACTGCAAAAACCGTTAGAAACTCTTTGATATTGGCAAATACAAGGGGACTATTGGATGGGCACGATAGGACCTGATTCCCTACGGGCTTGGGTCTGAGTAGCACAAGTCTGTGAGAGCTTGAGACAGTAAGATTTTTATCTGATTGTTATTGACATAGTGAAAGCTTCAACTGTATAAAGGGGTTTTCATTTGCAGTGTCTTAGATATACTGATTCAGAGAAGAAAAAAAAAGCTGATTCAGCAGCATTGATGAGCGGTCTTATAGTGACTGAACATGGACTGACGAGTGGTCTCATAGTGACGGAACATGGACTGACGAGTGGTCTCATAGTGACTGAACATGGACTGACGAGTGGTCTCATAGTGGCTGAACATGGACTGACGAGTGGTCTCATAGTGACTGAACATGGGTTGACGAGTGGTCTCATAGTGACTGAACATGGATTGATGAGTGGTCTCATAGTTACTGAACATGGACTGATGAGTGGTCTCATAGTGATTGAGCATGGATTGATGTGTGGTCTCATAGTGACTGAACATGGATAGTTTGCTGTGGACAGTTGACATGTACAGTCACTACACACACATACAAGAAAAGAAAAGTAAAATTGAAAAAAATAATGATAAAATGAAATAAAAGAAAAAAAAGGAAAGAAAAACAATGTTAGGTAAGCACTCAAGGTCTGACCAGCGCGTTGGGCTTATGCGTAGGTTAGACATCTGCGAAGTCGTAGCCAGGAGACCCTCGTCTTCAATTCTCTCATCCTGGTTGTCAATCCATCAGCTTAAAATCATGCGTAGTGTGGTCTCAAAGCTTAGCGGATGTGGTGTAGTGTATATGGACTAGTCTGCACGCAGTGACGCCTCCTTGGTGAAACTGAAACAGACACTGAAAGGACAATCCTGGATAAGGTTTTGTATAATATACTATAGTAAGAAAAAGTGGCATGGAATAGTAGATAGGCAGCATTATAAAAAAAGTTCTTTCAGTCTAACAGGAATGTGTCCCTTTCATTTTTCTCATTCTTTCCATCTTTCTTCGTTCCTTGGCCACATCTCCAAGGTTCACAGTGGGTGAGAATGCTGTGTATGTGACCATTTATAATCCCACCATTAAGGCAGCCACATTCTGTCTTCAGGGATGATGCCCACACACAGCACCAGTGTGCATGTGTTTTATTTATGCGTCGTCCATCCTACTGGCACACAATGACCTAGTCATCTCTGCAAGGTGGCATGAGATTTAACATCTGTGAAAGCAGGGGTTTTTTTTTTCAGTGTATCATTGTATGGGACTTTGGCTTCAAGTCTCATGGAAAGGACCATGAAGGGACTGGAGTCTACATGTATATTAACTCAGGAGAGAAAATCTCTTCCCTCTAGGGTATCTCAAGTGGGAATCAGACGCTAGACAATGGAACAAGAGTTGACATCTTTCCCAGAAGGTTTAATCAGACCCTCTTCTGGAATCAGGGATTGGACAAGCCTTCCTATACATTTCTTGTTTTCACTGCTTGGTGTTGGGCTTATGTTGATCTCGAGCAGCTGAAATGGCTTCAGATTTGTTTGCGGTTATGTGCTGTATTGATATGATATTTATTACTTATGCTTGATTGTCGTCTTGATCCAACTCTGTTTCATAGTTTAGCATGTGTTTAAAATCATAATGAGTTTGATGTTGTTATTGGTCAGTGTGAGGTGGAGGGTTGCCCAGAGACCTTCAGGAAGCACCACCAGTTGCGTACCCACAGTTACACACACACCAGTGTCAACCCCTACAGGTGTTTCTCATCCAGGATGTCTGCGCACCTTTCAGACCACTACCCGCTTACGCAGGCATAACAAAGTTCATCAAGGTATGTCAGAGGAAAGTGGTGTAGCACATACAGTGACAAGACTTGGCCATATAGCACTGCTGTAGTTGATGTTGGGTGAGCAACAAGGTACATTTCAGTTGGTATTATGGAATTAATTTCTATTGATCACCTTTATGCTGTAGAGATACGTTTTCTTGTGACGTTGTGACAGACACACTAGTCATCTTAAGCATAGTCATTGATGTAGTTTTACAGTGTTTTTTTTTTTTTTTTTTTATTGAAAAGCATTGTGTGAGATTGTAGGTTTAGGTCATTTTTTTTTGTTTTTGTTTTTCAGTCTAGCGACATCTTATTCACTTTTGTGACAAAAATTTTGACACCAGCATTCATTTGAGCAACATCACATTCACTTCTGCGACAAAGATTTTAAGAGTAGTGTGTCTTTGTTTAATGTACCTTTGAAGAAGAAAATTGGGCCGAAGCTATGTACAGATCTGTTGTAATTTCAAATTATTTCAGCTGGTTTAAAAATGGGGTATATTTGGTGTTAGTCCATGTCAGGGAAGTCCAGTTGACAGTGCTTTCATACAAAATTCTGGATTTGTGGAACTGCACCTTCATATGGCCATAATGTTTTTGCTTAGGGAAAAAAAAGTTTAACTTTTCAACTGGCAAAGGCAAACATTCATATATCTGGACAGAGTCCATCTGTGTGAGATTGACAGCTTTTTTTTTTTTTTTTTGTTTACTTGATATGTTATATGCATACATGTCAAATTTTAGTTATCAGTAGTTGTGTAGCACATACATGCATAGCCCAAAGACAAGTCATATACAGTTGTTGTGTTTTTCTTTTTTGCAATGCTGGTTATTGTAGGATATCATGTTTATTTATGTTTTTGATTTTCGCAGGATACAAGTGTGACAAAGAAGGATGTAACGTGTCCTTTAACAAGTGGACTGAACTTCGACAACATAAGAGTAAGATCATCTAGAAGGTACATTTTCATTTGCCAACAAGAATAGCCTAAAAAAAAAATATAGGAGAGGTGGTAAATCCTGTGCTCCAAAGCTACACATGGATATCATCTCCCAGTTCCTGTCCAGTTTTTTCTTGCAGCAATTTTTTTTAATGTAGACTTTGAACATGAACACAGTCAGTATAGACCCTCCCAGGTGCTTTATGTCCTTTGTCAACACTGCAGCCACAGCATAGACATTCCCTTTGGGCGTCTGATAGATTTTTCTCAGGAAACCTAGATGTGACGGAAGTACTGCGCTCTTTTTGGCGCATGAAGATAAAGTCAGCAGTCTAAACAAAAAAAAACCAAAAAAACCTTGCAGATGTTGTTTGCCCAAAAGCATTCTGGGAATTAGCAATATGATGCCTTGGCACCTCAGCTTTCTCTATTTGGGATCCACTGAACCTCTGATGCACTTCGTGAGGAAGCTGTTAACCACATAAAGCTGTTAACCATATGATTCAGATTTCTGAGTGAGTCAGGGACTATCTTGATCAAGGTCTTGTCAAGTACATGAGTGATGCGTGAAAACCCAAGCAGTGTGCGGTGATCATTTTACTTTATTGGCGCATACATGATTCTACAATTTGCAGGGTTTGGGTTGTCTGTCTGTTGATATTCTGATATTTCCCCAAGAATGGTGGAGGAGATTAGCTGAGCTTCGCTGTTCCAGAGACATTCCAGAGGGACCTGTTGACAAGATTCGTGCAGGTTTAGTAGGTTACACAGCTCTTATCTCTTGGGTGGTCTTAGTGTCCACTTTTACAATTTTGCAAGACACATGCATCATGGTTTTTTTTTTAATTATTTCTGTGCATGTGTTGACACAGACTGTGCACAACTTTGTGAATCCTGAGTCACTGATCAGTCAGACAGTGTGTTATGCATCTTTATGTTTCAGCCAAATTGAAAGGCTGTAACAAGGCCGGGCATAGATTTCCTAAATAATTGAAAATTGAGCAGGATTTGATATGTTCAGTTTTAAGGATGAGTGATAATTAAACTATGATTGTTCTTGTGTATAGTGATAATTAAACTATTGATTGTTCTTGTGTGTTAAACAGTGTTAAGAAAATTAAAGTTGGGGGGAGGGGGGGTGTTGGAAGGAAGAAAAAGTTTGTTCCCTTTATTTTATATTCATCCACATTCAACAGGTAATGCATCTTCTGCAGGACTGACACATACATGCAGTATTGGGGGGGAATTTTACTTCATTTCTGCGTATTGGTGTATCATTCAGTCTTTGAGCATGTGAGGCAGGTTCATTTACAAAACTGGTAAAAAGACTGCTGGTTTCTTAAGGATTTAATATTTCTATCTCGGTAAAAGGCAGCTTTGATTAGTTTTATTTGTGACTAAGTCTAACACTGTATTAGCCAATGTTCACTTTTGTCTTTAATTTTCTTGGTCAGAGTTTGAGTACTTGCATATCTCACCATGTGATTTAATGTCTGCTGTTGTATTTGTGTGTGTGAAAGCATTTACAACCAAGGGAGTGTCTTAACTTAATACGTTTATATGTGGAGGACAGACGTAAGTGGATTAGTGTTAAAATTATTGTATATGATTGAAAACTGTATTCTTGAATCTATTCACTGCTTGTTTGCCAGAATATGCATGTGAAAAATGCAGCAAGACATTTCCTAAAAAGCATCTTCTGAACAACCACCATCGATCCCACCATGAAGAGAAGACCCCTTTGTCCTGTCCCTATGATGACTGTGATCGCGTGTACTGGGACAAGAGGAACATGAAGGCTCACATAAGGCGCTACCACGAGGAGGAACGTTTCCTGTGTGATCAACCTGACTGTGAAAAAAGTTTGCTTCCAAGGTGGGACCACTTCTTTTCTGTTTTTCAGGGCAGTTGTTAGTTTTCTTTATCTTTTTTTTTTTATAATTTTTTCACACACACACACACACACACACACACACACACACACACACACACACACACACACACACAATGTGCACACATGCCTACGCATGCGCATGCACACACACACACACACACACACACACACACACACACACACACACACACACACGCACACACACACATGCGCCCACGCACGCACATGGGCTCATGCCCACACATCATACACATACGTGTACATTCAAAAAAAAAGAAAAGAAAAAGGTAGATAGGCACTCAAGGTCTGACCAGCGCATTGGGCTAATGCATAAGTCAAACATCCGCTGAGTCGTAGCCACAAGACCCTCTTCTTCAGTTGTCTCATCTTTGTTGTTAATTCATTTATCCATCAGCTTCAAATCATGTGTAGTGTGGTCTCAAAACTCAGCAGATGTGGTGTAGCGTATATGGACTAGTCCGCACGCAGTGACGCCTCCTTGATGAAACTGAAACTGAAACTTTATCTCTTTTTGGTACTCATTACTTTCAAAGCTGAAGGATTTTTTTTTTTTCTGTGAGGATCTCCCTCTCTCCCTCTCTCCTCTCTCTCTCTCTCTCTCTCTCTCTCTCTCTCTCTCTTTAGATCAAGTCCTCAGTATGATGATGGTTTACTGTGGAATCAAATTTCTACCCCTTTTCATGATAACGTCACTTAAATAGAAAATTTACTTACAATTACTTGGAAGAATTTTACCAGTCCATGAACATTTTTTTATGATTGTCATGTCACAGCATATTTTTTGCTTTTTCCCTTGTTTTTTTTTTTTTCTCTTTAATCTAATCTCTTTCTCTCCCTCTTCCTCATGTGTATTGAATGTTCCTCATCATTTTTTCCTCCTAAAAATTCCTTTATGTGCATAAATTATGTCAGTGTGTTGCTAAATTTCCTTATGGATTTTGCAACCTTTATGTCAAGGTAGGAAACTCGTCAGCCTTCTTTGTTCTTTATCAGTATTACCCTTTTCTGAGGGTAGGATGTAAAAGAAGCAACCTAGTGCATTGTTTTATTCCATCATTAAAAAGTATTGGTTTCTTCATTAATTCCTCTCTCTCTCTCTCTCTCTCTCTCTCTCTCTCTCTCTCTCTCTCTCTCTCTCTCTTGCCTGTCTTCTGCACACTAACTGGGTCACTTTCATCTGCTTGCGACCAGATTTATGCATTTAAGGCATTTTGTGCCCACGTTTGACATATAGAAAGATACATTCTGATACAACACACTTCATTAAAATTGCAAATTGCAGATTTTTGTTGTTTTTGTCGGATGTTTGTGTTTTCCCCCACTTTTTATAATTCTTATGTTTTATGAATTGTTTTACTAATGCTCTCACACTATGTGTTTTTCTTTTCAGCAAAGGCTGAATGAGCACATGAAGACTCACAGCCTGGATTATGTACTGCCCGTCAGGACTTGCAAGGTTTGTATGTACAGATTTTTCCCAAAACAAAACTCTTGTAGACCCTTACACACAAATACACTGATCAGCCTAAATATTTGATTTTGGTGGTTGTGGTTTCTCTCTTATGCTTATAGACCCAAGTATACAAGCTAACTATACCAACCACCTTTAAGATTTGCCTATGCAATGTTTGTGTTTTCAGGGTTTTTTTTTTAATGACAATATTTCGGATTTATAAAAAAAAAAAAAAAAAAATAGAAATTGCTCCCCACCCAAAGTTGGGTATTTGATCTTCTTAGCATAGCCTTTGGATGGCTGAATTTCAAAGAAAAAAGAACAAGAGGGAAAAAATGTAAAGGGAGGAAACTTGAACTATCCAAGCAATCTTATGGTGGTAGGTGTTGTTTTTTTTCTTATATCAGGCCATAAACACCTGAAACTGTTTCATTTTTGTGCCCCCCCAAAACAGGGGATATTATAGAAAAATATGAATCAACAAAAAGAAAAGACAGAGCATGTAAACTGAGAAAAGTGTTTGTATTCCTAAGGTGAAAAGGATGAGCAGAAAAAAATAGAGCATGTAAACTGAGAGAAGTGCATGTATTCCCAAGTGAAAAGGATGATCATTTCATTTGAATTTGATTGATTTTAAATTTGTTCTGTGTGATTATTTGGCATTAAGGAGAGTTGATTTCATTCCAGTTTGCGCATGTCAGTTGTCTGATATTTTTTTCAGGAACAAAAAGATGAAGAAGCACTTTGAATATTGTTGCACACCCAGAGAATTATTCTTTAGGAACTCAATGCATTTGATATCAATATTGTATCAAGAATGCACTTTCTGATACTGAAATTACAAAATGGGAAGGAAGTTTATATGGAAATAGAAAAACCTGTAGTGGAGACTTACTTTGGGCAATCCATTGTAAGATGAGATTAGTCAACTCGTACACCATTCCATTGTACACCTTGTTTAGATATATCCTCATACTGGGTTTCATATTAGTAAAAATGTAAGGGGTTTCATACCCCCAGATTCAGTTGTGGGGATTTTCATACCCCTCACAAAAAATGCAGGTGGGTTTCACATGCAAAGCGGTTTACCATATTTCAGTTTTTAAAAAAACAGCAGCTTTCGTCAAGGGGATTTATTGTTGTTTCATGTGTGTTTTGTGTATGCGTATCACTAACATTCAGTTCTTACCTCTCACAGATATAACCAAAAAAAAAATGGCCTCCAAAAATGTCGCAATTTCTGTAACCAAATTTCATCTGTAAAAGGAAGATTTATGTTATTTACTCCTTTCTCACCCTTGATTGACATCCATAAAAGGTAACACAAGTCTAAATGAGTGGAATTCAGATTGTATTGAAACATCACTCTCAGCTCTCGTTATTCTCAGCTTTTCATCTCAGCCTCGACAAGGTACTTCTCAGCTTCATCCAGGCATACTGCACTTTAAACCATTCTGTTTCACCAGGCTTAATGCAATTTACCCATTATGGGTTCACCTAAACCGTTTTGTATTGAAGGGAAACAATTCTTCTCATACCATATCATGGTCAAAAATGGTGTGTGTGTCCCTTGGAGCTTGCAAGCTTCTCCCCCTCACACTTGCTAACTGGATCTGATGTTTGGAGCTTTCAATGAAAAAAAGCCGTGTAAACAGAGCCATGAAGACCAAAGAAAAGAGAGCTAAGTCCTAATCATTTCGTCCATCATGTTGCCAGCAGTCGGTTCCAAGTTTTTAAACCATGTGTCTGTACATTTGAATCTGTCAAACCATATCAGTTCAGCAGCAGAAAACTGAAGGGTAGTAGTAATTTGCTTTTCCAATGCCTTTTTGGGTGGACTGCAAAGTTGGAAGAAACTGATGCTGCCCTATATGGTAAAATGTGCCAACTAAGTATTACACTTAATGGCACGTTTTTTGTTCTTTTTAATCTCACTTCCTTACAGGCTCCTTAAGCTTATCACTCGCAACCCTAAAGGGTTCAGGGAGATTTTTTCCCATTGCAGTGGTTTTGTTCAGATACATGTAAAAGTGAACTTTAAAATCTTTTCATGTAAAGCTCACTATTCTTATACTATAAGAGTACACATACTTCATAAAGAATACTCTCATTTTTGTAAAAAAAAAAATAGACCAGTAGCTTTTTTGAGGATAAGCAAATCCAGTTGTTTGTCTCTAGAATTATTGTACACGTTCTGGTTTGAAACCATTTTTAATTTACATATAGTTATTTATTTCTTTATTATTTTTTTTATCAGTAATTTTGTCCCTTTCTTTCTACTACTTTTGTCTTTTTTTTTTTTTTTTTCTTTACTTACTGTATTAACGGATTACATTTTCTAAACTGTACCTCAAAGAGTGCCTCAACCATTTTAGTACAACGATTATCAAATGTATGGCTTTAGAGAGTTGTCTTGCTGGCTTTAGTGTTTCCTTGCTTTATCAGTTAGAATACAGATGTTTCTAGATCTCTTTCGTGGTGTAGATGATTGCACCAAGGATGACACTACATGTCCAGAAATGCCGGAAACCAGAATTCAATCTTGCTGTTTGTACAGAGATCCTGAAATCATAAAATGTCCTGGTTGATTTTTTTTTTTTCTGAACATTTCAGCAAAACTTCATCCTGATTATTCCATTCAATCCAGGTTTTTCTTTTCCAAATTGATCATTTCTCTGTCATTTCGCTGAGAGAGAGAATGTGCAAATGCTGCGTCGGCCAATAGTCACGATACCATTCGTCGAGTCTAGTGTATATACGTCTCTATAATCAGTCCCAGTGTTCAGAACAAGTTTCGTTTTCACATGCCTTCACACAGCAGAGGCTTCTTCCACATAGTAACCGCCTACTCTTACATTAACTACGGTGAAATAGGTTCTTTCTGCCATGAATTACTTTCAAACCTGATTCATCAGTATACTTTGGCATAGACTCATGCTCTCTCGTTGATTTTTGTGTGTCTGTGCATGTTAAAGATTTAACACAGCCTGGCGCCATTGTGTGCATGGAAGTTAACAGAAGTTGTCGTTTATCTGGTCAGATTTCCCCTCCTAAGGGCAAAGTCCGCAAGTGCAATTACCACTCAAAATCTTGTCTCAAGAATATTTTCGCTTTTTTTTTTTCCTTAAAAGTTTGTTGTATTCATCCTATTTTCACCCATCATGGGAACAAAAAGAAATAAATTCAGCAAAACCATATATATGGTAAACAGGGCTGTTGTTACATGTTCAAAAAAAAAAAAATTAAAGTATTATCCTAACTAATCACAGATACAAGTACATTCATTGCGTTTTTATCTCGTCTGTTAATGCAAGCTAAAAGGCCACTTTGAATGGGCAGTTTGTGATTCCTAGTACTTTATTGGGTGACAAAACACTAGTTGGTTAATTTAGTAGGCAAATGAACAAATATTGTTCAATCTGTATGTTTCAAAACATTCTATTTATATGACAGATTGATCTTTATTTGTTTCAGCAATGCAGTCATTCCCACTGATCTTACAGCTCATTTTTCACACCTGATTTATGATAATCAGGCAATTGGTATATATCCTTAAGATTGTTGCTCAGTGTGTTATTAACCCTTTCACCGCCATAGGCGCCTTTTGGCGACGAGTTGGCAGAGCGCCAAAGGCGCCTTTTGGCGACAAAGTAGGGTGACCTAACTCCCGATACTCTCACGATCCTAGTTCATGAGATAAAAAGCCAGCAATAAACGTCATAGTTGGGGGATGGTCTGGCCCATGCTCACAGCCATTTGCTTTTGTCAGAACACTATTCAGTTCAGTGTTTTATTGACTTTATTCCGATTGTTTTTCCATTCACTATGACGTCACCACCAAGCACTTTACGTACTCGACCTTGCCGTACATTTACCACAGATCAAGTGCTGGGAATATTGAATAGACGGTCGGTTGTTCGTAATATGATGAAGAAGACCCAGACAGTCAAAAGTAAAGAACGATAGTTAGGACTTGATTATTCCAACGTGAAGCGTTGGACTGTGGCCAAACTTGTTATGAGAGGCTGATAAGACGCCCACTTACTACCCTACCGCGTGTGCCCCAGTATTTTTGCGTTGAGCCAGCCAGCACTGACTGACTGTTCACTAACTGTGTGTGAGGGAGCCAACTAAGACTTTAGGCAACAAACTTCACATACACGCTGTGGGCCGACTCTTGCTGGTCGAGGTTGAAGGGGGCGTGGCCAACTGACACGTGAGAGGCGAGTAGCACAGACGTGTTTCGAGTGGGTGTACAGCTGATTATATAGATCAACTGAATGGCAAGGGTTCAGAGACCAACAGGCACATGAATGACTTTGTGTTCATAAAAAAAAAATACATATATATATTACTGTTGAGAGTGAAAGGGACGTGTGTGTGTTGTGTGTGTGTGTGTGTGTGTTCCCTTTTTCTTTCTTACATGTGTACCAGTTAGGCATAAGAATGTGTGTGTGTGTGTGTGTGTGTGTGTGTGTGTGTGTGTGTGTGTTCCTGCTATTGGAGTAGTTGTATTTGTGGCTGTTTCATGCACTTTTCAGTTGGAAATACCATACTTTCTGGTCTTCAGTTGTGAGTGGAGTATTTTTCCTCCGTTGTTGAGAGTTTGTTGGCATTCTTTCTTTATTTTTTACGCTTAGAAGAAACATAAGATTCTTTTTTTATTTTGCATTTTTTTTTTGCACTTGAAATCACTAAAAATTGAAATTGTTGTTGACTTACCATTACTTACATGTTATGATATAATAAAAGTACAGTGTATCTCCTCCCATTTTACAGAAAATAGCATGAGAATTGGTTTAGTTCCAGAGATATCCGCGTTTCACATATGCTGGTATACAATAAGAGCTTTTTTGGAAAAATGGCTGGCGATGGGGATTTATGCAAAATAGAATGTCTGGCGGTGAAAGGGTTAATGCAACTTCTATGTATAAGGTTTATGAGAACTTGTTTCAGAAAAAAAAGTAAATGAAAATCTGTACATTTTATATGATTATTTATTTTTGCTTCCATTAGAAATTGTGCCCAGAATTTAGATACCTTCATTTTCCTAGTAAATATATTTCTGGACTCTTGAAAAATACACATATGGGGTTCAGGGATTTATACCAAGTATCATTGTATAATTTCACGGTTTAAAATCTATGGGACAAGTCACATACCTGTTGCACCGATAACCTCCACTCTCACCCATTCCCCCTGAGATACAGGGTTGTAGGCTGAACTTTCTGCTGGAATAAACAAGACCACACAAGTTTTCGGTTGAAGTGAAAAGTCTAGTTTTTCATACAGAGGATTTCTTCTAACACCAGATGCATAAAATTTGGTCACCACAAACTGTTTCTTAGTTCAAACTGCAAGCTGTCATCACAGATTCAGAAGTGGTAAATACAACAAATTATAATCAACAAAAATTATTTCTGCCTCTGGTTTCTTCAGTTGAGCGAACTTCACTTCATACGTGTCAATAACGTTAATGACAGTTTTAATGGCGTCCATTTGGATTGCATGGTAAAAAGAAGGTAAGGTGTCTTCAAATGCCCAGATTTTACACATATCAAAGGCATGGAAACCCATCAGCTTCAGGGGGGTTTGCCCCCCAGGCCCCGACAAGGAACCCTGCCCTTTGACCCTGCCAGGGGGGCTAAGGCAGCCCCTAGAGCCCCAGCCTTCCTCTTATCATCTTTTCTTGGTTTAACCCATGTGTACACAACTTAGGTATTCAAGACATTTGTCCGGGTGCTGACTGTTGTTGTCTTCCTTGTTCTTGCTTGTTTTTTTTTTTTGTGTGTGTGTGTGTTTTTTTGTTCAAATCCTTGTCTTAAGAGTTGTCAGGGATTATCTTTTTGGCAATCTTATACTTATAAACGTGGCCTCCACTGCAAAGTTCTTGTCCTTTGTTTGATTTTGCTTAATCACAGACAGGATTTTTGGCCTTTGAGTGTGATTTTGGTGATCAAGGAGGCACCTTGTTTTTGTTAGACACAGAGCCTGTTCTGCAAAACTGCAAGATATAATGAGATATAATGAAGGTGCATTCCTTTTTTTTTTTTTTTTTTTTTTGCGTTGAACTGGAAATGCATGTTTGATGGGAGTTCTTTACTCTCACACCTATATCTCATCATCATCAGTTTGAGGTGTAAGCTTTTATGCTGATTTGAATGTGAAAGCAGTGGATATTAACTTGTTGTGTTTTATTTTGAAGTGATCATAGCCATAAAGAGTAGGATGAATTTATGCTCATTTTTGATGATGTAGATTTGATAAGAAATGGCTCATAAACAAGGGACAAATTGAAGCTAACACATTATACCAGCAACAATCATACAGACTTGCAAACTCTGCCCTGTGAGTATCAAACTTATCAGCTTCATTTTGAATTTTCTTTCTCAGGATCAATCTAAACAAGCCAAGAAGCCTGGGAGAAAGAAGAAAAGCATAGCCTCAAAGCTATCAGGAATTTGCGACATGGAAAATACAGCATGACCTTGAACCAATCATTCTGGTGAACAAAGATCTGGAGTGCACCAAGACACAAAAACAAACAGCTTGTCAGCAAAGACTGGGAAGACCGTAACACAGCTCAACAGTGTGCTTCACAAAGTGAAACAGTGATAATGCAGACTGATTGGGGGAATGTTTTAAAGCTGCACACACTTCCAGCCCCGTGTGTGAGCCTGTCAAACAGCAGTACTCCCACAGCAGACTGTTTGACATCAGGAGAAAGAGCAGGTGATCAGAGTGTAGGGGTGGATTCAGGGATTGATGGTGTAGGATGCCGTGTATCTGACCAGAGGTCAAATGTGTACGCTTCACAGTCACAGAGAAATAATTACTGCCCCTCCATTACTGCTTGATTCAGACATGCAGTGTGACAGCTCTAGCTGTGTTACTCTTGCTGCCTTGTGAATGCATGCATGTAACACAACATGACATACCCTGTCTTTGTTGTTACTGACCTGTCAAGTGTTTACAAGGAATTTCTGCACAAATAATGAAAGTACGGAACATTTCTGTTCTGGATTCGACATAGCTCATCTGAGTAGTTTACCCTAACCAGCCATGTACATGCATGCATACATGCATGGTTTCTCTCCCTCTCTCTCTCTCTCTCTCTCGTGCACATACTCGCACTCATACTCATATATACTCTCACTCACTCCTTTACTATACTGATGACAAGGAATGTTATTGATGATACTAGTAAATGGTGCTAGCATTAAATTCTACTCTGTCGTTCTCTTGCTTTTTGTTGAGCTAAATAGATGCCTTTTTCTCTCTGTTCCCAGCACCTCTCTCTGTCTGTCTGTCTGTCACACTCTCTGTCTCTCACTCATATAGTGTATTGTGTGTGTGGAGGGGGGCTGTTGGAGTTGCAGTTGGGGGAGATGGGCGTGTGGTTATGACAGGTAATAGGGGGAGAGAAGTGAGTATCTGTGAGATGGGGCGAGTGAAGGGTAGAGAAGTGTTGGGGAATGTGTTTATGTGCCTAAGCGTGCATGTAAATGTTTGTATGTGTGAAGATGATGTGATAATGAAAAGAATAATGTTGCCGCAAATCAGTGTGCCATATGTTAACAATTTGTGATTCATTTTATGTGTTTTATCTTAACGTTCTTTACCCCGTGGTTATACTCCCTTTGTTTTAAGGATCAGTGTATCTGTAAACAATAAAACTTTTATTTCTCTCTCTCTCTCTCTCTGTGGTTTTTTTTCTCTCTCTGTCTGTTTTTTCTCGTATTTTCTTCTGTCAGGCTATCTGTTTTCATACGTATATATGTTTATGTTACCTGTCTGTCCATGGACGTGTATTTTTGGTGTATATGTGTTGGTATCTAACTATCTATTCATATATTCAGTACCCTCTGACCATCCCACCACTATCCTCCTCTTCTTCAAACATACAGCCCCAAAGTGTGCAAGGCTTCAAATCAATAATGTCTTTCACTCAGAAAGGAAACAGGACACTAATTAATGGACCTTTCTTATTAAATATATTATCTTAGTTATGAATAGGCCAGGCGATGAGTTTCATCAGGAGGAGTGAATGATTTAAGTCATGAAGTATTGAATGCAGGCACCCATGACATTGATGCCACTCGCTCTGTATGTGCTTGGCTGAGCACAATGTTTACGATGTCAGCATTCTGCCAAAGAATGTGCGCTGTATCTGTTCCACTGAATCCAACATGTGGTCATTATCTCAACTCACTGGATGGTTGCTGTCAGATACACATTTTGATGAGTGTCTGACGTACATGCTGTCAGGGTATTTTCTCATTCACGTACTTAGCAGAGTACTGAGAACAGAGGAATCAAGGCTATGACTGATGGTAAGGTTGTTGCAGTGTTTGTGAGCAGCATATAGAACATGGCATTAGTATATTTGTTGAAGGGTGTGTAAAGAGAAAGTCACACTCTCGCATTTATTTGAATAAAGTGTCACTTTCACGCCTCAGTGCCTCAATGGTTCTTCTTCTTCTTCTTCTTCTTCCAGGAAAGCGACCACAATCGACCAGTTGATTATTCTGTCACATTCAAATTGAATGTTGAGCGACTTAAATTCTCATGTACTGCTGTTGAATACAAAACTTTGCATACTGTTAAATGCAAGGGAAGGGTAGGGGGAAGGCATGATCTTTTCTTGCAAAGTAATTACTATTGTCACTGGAAAAATGCATCACCAAAAAAAAAAAAAAAAAGCAGCATTGTTAGGGAAAAAAAGCTGTTATCTCGCATGCAAAATTGTGTAAGAGTATTTTCAGAAAACAATTTTTAGTGTGTGCATAAAAGTGGTGCTGGAAACGATTAGTGCAGACATTGCAACATTTGCACTCGAAGATTTATGCTGCAAGTACTTATATTCAACAGAGATGTCAGCTTGGAAATGCACCAAATGCTTCAGACTTATCCATGGATAGCATCCTCAGTAAATGTTACTTCAAGCCTGTACACATGAAGGGAAGCCTGGTACAGAATCTTCTTGAGTACATGCGAAAAAAAAAGTGACATTAACGTTGAGCTTGTGTGAAAATTGGTGTACTGTAAAAACGTGTGAACTGTGGTTTGTGTTTCTTGTCATTGAAATCACACATGAGTTCTCATCAGCCAGTGGCAGAAGAGATAATTACTAAGTAAAAACTAAAGAAGACCTACCTATAGCTCAGATTTAATTCAGATTATATTTAACATGTTATTGGCTGGTAAGCATCCATTTGCCCACCCATCATGCTTACAATGATTCTGAGCCCACCCAGGCAGATCTTATTTTAGATAGTCTATATGTTAGGGAAACACTCATAGCTGAATCCCTGCTAGTTTTCCCATGTCACATTTCATATAAATCCTCGCTGCCCAGTGACATCCTCAAAAACATTTCCAAATTAACTTCCAACAACATGAGGGTCTCATTAAATTTCAGAATTTAATATCAGGTCATCATGAGCCAACCCACCACACTGCATATTTTTCTCAGTCAACTCAGTGGTACCTCTTCTGATTCAGCATGGGAAGGACGCTTCCTCCTAAACCCATACTGACAATAATAATTGATTAGACATGAACGCAAATGACAGTCCCCATGTTCTTACAAGTAGTGATGACTGAAACAGATTCACTGTGGACGTAGACCAGCAGGGGAGATTGAAACATAGGTTGCCACAAGAGCAGGGCCTAAAGGGCCATAGAATTTGAGATTTCTCACTACCATTATGATTTAAGACTTCATGACAGGGGTGTACTCTATGCTTTCATATGTAATGTATTCCAGACTACCACAGAGACTGCATCATGACTGGTGAATGCAGGCATTTGCAAATTTTATCAGGTAGTTTGAGAGAAACACTCTCACAGACTTGTCCAATGAATGGTGAAAAGATCATGTTCATCTGTGATAGAAAGTACAGAATCGTGTTGCTAGATGCTCTAAATCCCACTCATGTTGATCTTCTGCTTCATTCTCTTCACTAGTTTCACTAGATCGTAAACTGTTTTTGTTTAGGTGCATGCCTCTGAATGGTCAAGCTTCCCTATATCTTTCTGATCATTTTCAGCTGTACATCTGCCCTGGAACATGCATTCCAAAGCTGATGTACATCTCATTTCCTTCATTTTCATGCCAAAACCTTCAGAGGGCATTCTTTCTGTTTTCTACCATTGTCTGCGTGGAACAAATTTCCTTTCTAAGTAAGTTTGCCAGATACACTCTCTTCCTTCAAGCCATTTCTCAAGATTACTCTTTTTACTGACCTCAGCCTTGTTCCTTCGTGCCTTACAATTGTGCTCTCTCTCTCTCTCTCTCAACCTCTTCCTCTTACTCTCTCTCTCTCTCTCTCTCTCTCTGTCTCTCTCTCTCTCTCTCTCTCTCTCTCTCTCTGTCAACTTTTTCAAGTGCTTGAGGCTACCTGTAGATTAAGCACTGTAAGTATCCATAATTGTTGTTAGTTAGAAGCTCAGCTCAGTGGTTCAACTCTTCCCAATTAAATCCATAGCACACCCAGCTTGGTTTATGAGCCAGCTAGGACTAAAAACACAAACAAATGAATGCCACTGATGAGACTCGGACCCATGACCTCCCAGCCTGCATACAGCAAGGCTATCCACGGCACCACTGTAGCTGGTGCCCTTTGGAATGTGCTGCACATGGGCCTACAAGATGAAAGTGTTTTCCTTCCAGTAATACCTCCTCTCATTTATTACTAGGCCAATAGGTAAAACACAGGAAAAAAATGAAAACATGTTTTGATGTATATATGTGATAAATGAACAGCAAGCGTTATTAAACTAGAATACTTCAGTCTTGAAGTCCCTTACATCATGTTGTTAGGACATGGGAAAGAAACCTTAACAGCAAAATTTTTTTTTTCCAGGAAAAAATATTGTATAATTGTATAGGTTGTGAAGTAAACTTCCAATTAGGGTTGAAGTTCAGAAGTGCTGTAGCCAAATGGCCTAGTGGCATCACAATAGTGTGATGGAAATGGCATTATTGAAGGCAGAACCCAGACTTCTCCTTCTGCCACTCTGACCTTTTCCTGCACTGAATCAAGTACCCCGTTTATTGCACGATAGACAGAGAAGGTTTTTCAGAAAGCCTTTTCAGACCCCATGAGTGGTTTAAACTCATGATTGTCAAATCTTAAATAAATGTTAGCCAACCTCCAAGAGAAACACAGACTAACAAGTCACAAGACAAAACACGACACGCTTCAACTTCTTAGGTCTTCTGAGGCAAGACACAAACAAATAGGACAATGAAAATGAATGAGTTTGTTACTGCTCTGAAGAGATCAGCTAAGTGACCAACTCGTTCATTTTCATTGCCCTGTTTTGTTTGTGTCTTGCCTGAAGAAGACCTAAGAGGTCGAAACATGTCATGTTTGCCTTGTAAACTCGTTTGTCCACGTTTCTCTTGGTGGTTTGCTAACATTTATTTGAGATTTGTCTAGATTTCCACCTGCAGTCGTTTCGCTTTGCGACTAGATCATGATTGTCAGTTCCACTGTCAAACACTTTATGCAATTGACTATGGGTCCCTGTTTAATGCATACAAAAACAGTGGGAAAAAAAAACATTTTTTATAACAACAGCGTTACACAATAGAGGATAATCCAAAATGACACAATACATTTACAGATCTATTCAAAGAAAGCCACTTGTGCATAAGCTGTGTGGTTACAACATACACTATATTGCAACTGGACACAAGAAAACAAGATTCAGACCTTTGTCTCTTGAATGAACTGGATTGCAGCCAGATTATGGCTGCTACAAACAAGGGTAGAAGATATATAAGTGAAGAGAAGTAACTAGATATAAAAAGGCGACTACATACAGTACAAATATATAGTACATGTCTCTCATGAGCGTATAACATTGTGCATGGCAAACCGAGTTTCTCTTGGTACATCAGTTGACAGTCGTCTCATAAAAATTTGCATTCGCAGCAAAGTTTGAATCATTCTGACAAGTAGAAATTTCACCTTTATCACAGAAAGTGGAAGAGAAAAGTCATCAGGTAAGCTGACTGTCACCCCGCTGATTTCATTTCCTTTGACCCAGCTTCATGGTATACAATTTGTTTCTTCTGCATTTCTCTGTTGTAAGGCTGCTGCTAATGTTTCTGTTCACCGTCTGAATTCTGTGGGGTTCATCTTTTCAAGCAAAGGCGACAAGCATCTCTTGAGGATTGAACTTTTTATGAAGATCATTATGCTTGACTGAAGTTGAAGATAGCTCTGACTTAACACTGCATCACCTAACAGTTGATTGTTGGCTATTATCCAATTTGTTTGAGGACTCTGGCAGAATTCAAGGCCAGACCCAGTTTGGTGGTGGTCATTTGGCATTGTTTGCCTCTAGTCATGTTTAGGCAGCTTGACAGGAGCATTCCTTTCATGCACAATTTGCTGGTTCCACTTAAAATCATCAGCGACCATTTACGCCATAGCCTGTCCAGTGTGTGTGTGTGTGTTTTTGTTGTTTGTTTCTTTCTTTCTTGATTCCTTTCTGCCAAGGTTGTCACGTTCTCACTCACGTCTGTTGGTTGGTTTGTCTGCAAAATTATACAGAAAACTGCTGAACCTCAAGTGCCATTCTAGCTGTGCATGCAAACAGATACGATGCATGCATGTCTCACCATTTTCCCCCACTGAACCCAAACTGATTCAAGATTGCTGTTGTTGGTACATCCCAAATTGCTGAGGCAAAATATGTAAGGATCATCTTGCAGTTTAAAAAATTAATACCGAGTGAAAATCCTCACTCAAACAAACCGCCAGATTGATGTTTTCATCTGACCATACCTTCCGAGTCTATGGGCCGGTGGCACGTGCCATACAGTCAACAGGTGGTGCCCTCTATCAGGTACACGCGCTGTGCTGCTGCCGGAGTAAACGCGTGGTAGGTAAAGGACGCCCCCTGGCGACCCCCACAGGGCTATTTAGCTTGAATAGGGGAAGGGGAGATAACGAGATGGCAATTCCAGACTGTCAGCTTCTCGACAAGCGCCACACGAGCCAACTGTGTGACGTCACAATGAGTGAAGAGCGTGACGTCATAAATAAGTCATCAAGGGAAACAGGCGCACCTCTCCAAGTCTCCGACACAAACGACGGAGAAGTGGAGATTTGGGGAAGAAGAGCGCAGGATTGAGCTGTAAACAAACCCTTTTAAATATTTTATTTGAGCGACTTTTCTTTTTACAGCCCGAGACTCTTCAGGGCTGCGACACACACGGAGAGACCACCCAGAAGCGGCAGTCGGAAGAGAGCACGATTTGGGTGGGTGACGGGAGGTGATGGAGGTTAATGTTGTTGGCAGAGGGAGTCTGAGTGACAGGCAATGACTGTCAATCAACAGCGCCGAGTGATGAAGAATGCAAGGCTTCTCTTGGGTGATGGGCCAGCGTGAGCACACCTACCGCCTGGCCACCACGTGGATCCACTCACTATAACCCTCGTTTACTCCCGCCTGATAGTGCAGCTATTCGCCTGGCTATGTGTAATACTGTCTGGTACCCCCAACCCCGTCCCCATCACCCAGAGATGCGCGCACCTGCACTGATAAAATCGGATGATCATCTACACTCATGATCTGAAGTCTTGGAATTTCGTTCATCCTCATGTATCTGATTTCCTGGAATAATTTATCTCTGACTTGCTCTTTGACTCTTCCAAGCCTTCGCTGGTGTTTTCTTCTCCCCTGATATGATTTGACGGCGTTTTCTTCTTCACTTCACCTGTCATTCGTGTCTAGTTGCCAAAGATAGTTTGTTGATTATTTTTACCTCTGGTCTAGAATTGTTCCCTTTTGTAAAATAATCCGCTTCCAAAGTAGATGCTGCTGCGCAGTAGTTTACTTTCCGGGCTGCTGGCTGAGATGCTGTGTGTTTTGAGTCCAGCCAATTCAGATGCAGGATCGAAACCATCAGAGCTGTTAGTCATCGGGGGATTTTCGTTCTGGAGTAGAACTACCATAGTCGTGACCAGAAACAGTAACAATTGTTAAGACTCGAAGACTGGAATTATTGACAAAACACGGAGACTGTAACTATAGTCACATCTCTAGGACGAACCATAGTCAAGCCACAGCTACTGTAACCAAGTCATAAAGATATGAACCTTAAATCAAGTTTCGATGACTGGAAATGCTGTCAAGTCTTTAATCTGAACAACAGTCAAATTTCTGATCGGTAACTACAGGCAAGCCTCTACTGAAACTATTATTAGAATGCAAGGAGTTAGGGACCGAACACTTGCATAAATGGATAGAGGAGAGAGATGAAGGAGGGGGAAGGAGCTGGGTGTAGGATGGAGGAGGGCGGGATGGGGTGGAGGTGTTCTTCCTGTCTGCTGTCCATCTCTTCCTAAAGTTTCTTCCTAAATAGCATGTCTGGGTTTAAAATTAAAGGTGCTGGAAGTGTTGATGGACTTTTTTAAAACAAAATTTTAAAACATAATTATTAGTATTCCTATCAGTAATATTATCATCATTACGACTTTGACTCACACATTATTTCCCTTCCGACAGCCTCGTTCTAATTCAACGCCTTCTTCCTTGTGCTGAACTCAGATGCAATCTGAAGCGATCAAAGCTAAGTGCATTTTCGTTATTTTGTTCGTTTTTGTTTCACCTGAGGAAGACCTAAAAGGTCGAAACGCGCTGTGTGTTGTCTTGTGACTCGTTTGTCCACGTTTCTCTGGGCGGTTCGCTTACATTTATTTAAGATCAGTTATAAAAATGAAAAATAATTTATTGAATCTATGAACACATGTCACGGTCGTCCTTGTGGAATTCAGACTGGGCGAAGACTATCGTCTGTCAAGACGTACAGAAAGATACACTGATGGAAATAAACGAATGTGCCAAAACATCTCTATGTTCAACTGAAGTTTAGGAAATGAATCATTTTGGGCGCTGCTTGTTTGTCTACATTATACAGACTTGCGGAAATAAGCCCTCCAACCAAAATACTATGAATATCCATTGCTGTTTCTATTGCCTGTGTCACTATCACTGATAAGGGACACTGAACTGAAAACCTGAGGATATAATTATACAAAGCGTTCAAAAATTCATAAAGTTCACTGGGAAATAATCGTATTCATGTATGATAATTTTACAAGTAAATTTATTACATGTGAAAATTTGCACAATGCGATACAATATGAAATGGGTGGATGAGGACAAGATAACGGCTCTATTTGCATCCTGCCACTGTTACTGATGGGTCAGGGCCAGACCTGAGTAGGCCTAATTGTGATGGGGGGGGGGGGGGGGTGAGTAAGGGTGAGATAAAAGTTGACGCTTGGGGCCAATGAAGTCATGAAGGCCCATGGCAGGGTTCAGGGCAGAGCTATTGGAAGCTGCATTCCTTAAAGCTGAAGCATTTCAAGTTGTAAAAGTTTTACTGAAGCCCTGTTCTGGAAAATAAAAATCCAGTTTACCCACTTAAAAAAAAAGAAGGTAGCGGTGGGGTGGACTTGGGGTGAAAATGGAAGCAGTATAGGAGTCCGAAACCAGCTACCCCGCCCACCTCCGACCACCCTCTGTCTGCTGGATCCTACCCAGTAGGATATCGTGGCCATGGCCCAAACCGTACTAATTCATGCATGATTATTTTCGTTGAACTACGCGACATGTTGGTGAAATATGGAAGGAGGAGAAAAAAAGCAAAAATTGTGCGATTGGCTATGCTGATAAATGAAAATGCGATTTACAGGCTAAAATCCTGAACTATCGTAATTATTGGGCTGTGGTTTGCTTTCTTACGAACATTTAAGGCAATCATGAAACTGCGTAACGTGTTAAAAATGGATCTAAACCAAGAAAGAACGTATTTTTGTTGTCGAATGAACATTATCCCAAACCGCACGACACAAGCAGACAGTAACATCACACTTAACTATAGGCTACGCCTCGTATGCATTCCGAATTAGTATCGATTCACAAAGAAAAGGCCTTCTGTGCTGAAGCCAGTCATTGGACACAATCTATATTTGGCAGCCAATTAACGCAGTATATTTTGTATCCGTATGGTATTGATTTGGATCTAAACAAATTGTCTGCAGCGTTGGGCGCGGGCATCGTGCGATTTGTGCGACAAATTTTTGACTGATAGGTAAGTTCTTTCGATTTTTGTGTGGAAAGTTTGCATTATTCTGCCTGATTTTGATGCGTAAGGTATAGGCAACCGACACCAGAAAAGCCTTTCCGTTGAAGTGAAAGACTCAGAAATGGCTGATGGAGTAGTCTGATCATTCATTCAGTAAATGATTCACAAGGGGCCCTTTCAAAAACTATTCTTTTAATGTGGTTTTAGTTACGTAAAATTTAAACTTAAGAGTATGTTGGCTTTGTGGCGGCCGAGTACGAAAGCCATAACGATGTTGTCCAGTGTGGCGTTTGATCATTCAAGCTGTTCGAGTTTTCGAGTTTATTTGTATTTTTATATCACATTTACACCATCTCCAACTTCAAATATTAATGGATCGGTACTGTCGGTTTAACAAGACATTAGATTATGACAAACTGTGTGACGTCAGCGCCTAACTACTTTGTTCTTTCACATATCAAGTAAGTTACATTATTATAAAACACCGATCTATGTCATAGAGTTAGCCGAACTGAGCTTCTAAAACGCCTTCCGTTGAGTCGCCCAGACGCTTATTTTTATTCAAGATGACCTCTGACACAAGGGCGATAACCTTAGGTTTCCCTTATTTCCTTTAAAACAACTCAAACTTTGCAGGCTGTCACCGAAGTGCCCGCATTCGAACCGTTTGACTTCTTAGTATGAAACCAACGGTTCCAACTGTCGAACCACACGAACGCTTTTGCAGATTCTGTTCTATTGTCTCTGTTCATTTTCACAGGTTCGGCTTATCTGACGGCAGGGACAAGCGACCACTTCTTATGATATAAGTCGTAGACATGCGCGGCGAAAAGAAGACTTAATTGCTCCAGTTTGTTGTACTAGTTCAGGTTCATAGTCATAACCTAACTGCATGTTTTCGTGTGAACCTGGGAGTGCGGAGGGTACAGATGGGTTGACCCTTGGAATGTCCACTGTTGTAGGTCTACATCGGCGATTTAGGTGTCGCCTGTTCCTGCGCAGAGTTCTACTTGGGGTCAGGACAACATAGGATCAGTCACTGATTGCTTTCTTCACAGTAGCCTCTGACCGTTTTGGTGTTTTATCCAGACCTTTTCTCATGGCAACAAAACTGGCACTGGCTTGCCTTGTGACGTCGGTCGAAATTCTTCTTCTGGGCTGCTCCTTTTGCCTTCGTATCTGTCAGTTTCGACCAGTGAGGTATCTGCAAAGACGGGCTCATTGGCAGTCTGCTTCGTAGGCGACATCCCATATTAATCTCCGACGGACTGTATTCACACTGGAGACGTGTGGCTCGGTACTGAAATAGAGCCAGGTAGGGATCCTCTGATTTGGCAAGAAAGTTATTCACAGTTTTCATTGCTCGCTCGGCTTCACCATTTTCTTCTGAATGATGTGGGTAGCCATTGTATGGGTGAAATCCATATTTCTCTGCAAACTATGAAAAGGGTCTTGAAGAAAACTGAGGTCTATTGTCAGATTGAACTGCTCGGGTATGCCATACTTGCAAAAATACTCATGGTGTGCATTACGACAGTCTCTACTTATTAAGAGTTTGGAAGATACGCCAGCTCAGTATACTTAGAAAAGTAATCTACCATCAATAGATACGGCTGCCCTTGCCAGTCAAGTAAATCCATAGCTACACGTTGCCATGGGTAATCTGGGATGCTGCTAGGCTTTTAACGGTTCAAGTCGGTTACAACGTTCTTTTTCACATTAGCACAGTTCTCAATCAAGGTTTGAATTTGCTGAGACATGCCTGGCCACCATACAGATGAGCGCGCCAGTGCACATTTGACTATTCCATGATGACCATCATGTAACCTCTCAGGGATATCCTTTTTCAGAACTGCCGGTATGGCCAGTCTGGTGCCAACCATTAAAAGCCCATTTTGTCAGATTATTTTGGACCTGGTGGTATGGGCGAACTTCAATTTCCACCTCTGACTGCACCATTGGCCACTCATCTTGACAGTACTGTATAACCTTGCTGCAGACCTTGTCTTCCTGCTGTTTAGCCTTAGTCTCTGCGAAACGTGGTGGCGTTGCTTGTATGCCATCAACCACTGATTGCAGAAAAAACTCTGACATCACTCTCAAATTAAAGATCAGCTATCTCAGAGACCCGAAAGGAGCTCTGGACAGCGCATCTGTCGTCGTCAAGTTCTTGCCAGTTGTGTAAACCACTAGATAGCTAGCAGTACCTTATACAGAGCTGTTGATTATAAGATTACTTGTCATAAAACAATTAGATGCATTTTAGATTTTGGTCTTAGAGTTCTACCCCTGGAAATCGGTAGTAGTTTTTTTTTTAAATTAACATCACATTAAAATTCAGCTTATTGATGTTTTCAGTCACTGCTGGTGTTTGAAATGCCTCTTTGTTCACTAATATTTTTAAAATGCCTCTTTGTTTTATTTAATGGAGTTCAGTTTGTAGTTTTTATTATTATAGCCCGGCCAACCACACAGGGCCTTTTAAGGGCTACCTAACTCATACACAAAAAAAAGTCACACCCTGAACAGGTTAGATAATAAAAGATGATTACGTCCTCAAAAGAAATAAACCACAGAAGCAATCCATGACATGGTAGTTAACCTATTGACATCCTTACGGTTGGTAAAGATACACAGAGCTTAGAACTTTTCGCCTTTCTATTGATTTGTCACTCATCGATTTCTTTTTTCAATCGTGAAAAAATAATGAAGGACATGTAAATGCAACACAAATGGACTCTGCATAAGATTATAATATCCACCCTGGACAGTGCGTACGATCTACCAGTACACAGCCACAGGGGTAACGACAAGAAAGTTGATATGTCGTCAGTTGTGAGAAGAAGTAAGTATAACAGGATTTCGAGAACGACAGGAGAATTGTCCATAAAAGCAGAACAACAGTAGATGACATTAAAGAAAGTCTATTTTAAAATGATGGAAGGCAGACTCATAGGGAGTGAGAGAAAAGATGAAATTTCTCTCACAGAATGTCCAGAAACCCTATCAGCTAGCTATTTGTATTCTAAAAGAACCATCGACATTTTGATAGAGATCTTATACGCAGAGCAGGATTCAAAATGTTTATGCACAGTAGATCATTTAAATTTACAGAAAATGCTGCTTATATGCATGCTTACCAAAAAAAAAAAAAAAAAAAAAAATGATGCAAGAACGGTGAAAAAAACCACGAGTCAGAATTTCTCTTCCACCTCTCTCTCTCTCTCTCTCTCTCTCTCTCTCTCTCTCTCTCTCTCTCTCTCTCTCTCTCTCTCTCTCTCTCTCTCTCTCTCTCTCTCTCTCTCTCTCTCTCTCTTCTTCTCTCTCTCTTCTTCTCTTTCTTCTTCCCCGAACTCCGTGACGATTTGGGGCGCACATTAAAGAACACCTAGCCACGTTTATCCACGTCTGTTGTGTTGTGCACCAAGGTCTGGGTTTTCTGAAAATGTTTTCCCTGTCCATTCTGCAGTGTTGCTAATCGGTCGCGTTTTCCCCTCCTCTCTTCCTCAACAGTTCCCAAGAGGTTTGTTTTAGCAAAGACACTGACTTTTTTTTCAACATGCAATTCCAATGTAGTTTTCTTTTCTTAACTGATCGTTTAATGCACTTGTCCGTTGGTGATATGATCTGATACATAGTATCTTGCGGCAATATACCATTTCCGGGGTTTGACTCTTCTTTCGAGATCCGCTGTGATGGCGCGTGTCTTATACAACTAAGATCACAATGTACCAGCGCTAGCAAGAGTCGGATCTTGTGTTTCGTAGGGATGTTGTTGTCTTTTTTTTTTTTCAAGGCTTAAGCCTGAGCATTGCTGATGTTGTCTTGCTGCCCATATGTAATTTTTTGGGTTTGGGGAGTCTTCACTGCTAATGATGGATCCTATGCGGGTGAACTGTTGAATACTTCATAGTGTGTGTTACGTAAGTACAATTCTGTCAGCAATGATAATGGTGGTGTGTTTAGCCATTAACATGGTCATCTCTGCGCTAATTTCAGTGCCATACTGTGTTGATGTTTCGTCCAGTTTTTTTTTTAATTGACTAGCTTTGGGAGTTTTTGTTTAATGCCTGCCAGGCCATCGATGTTAGGGTATCTGCAAAGCGAAATTCATGATGTTTTTTTTTTTTTTACTGTTGACTGCTGACGTGATCTTTCAAGTGCATTAGCCATGAGGCACTCCAGGAATATGTTGAGTATCGAGATGGATGGAAGTCAGCCCTGACGAACTCCAACAGAAGTAGGGAATCACTGTCCAGTAGCACCCTACATGAGCTCTGAACTGGTCGCTGTTGTTGGTGTTAATTTTAGCTTTTGCTTGATGGTACGTGTCTTCATTGTGGCCCATAGAGTTTTCTGCGAGACTCTGTCAGACCCTTTCTTAACGTTTGTGAAGATGTAGTAGACCTTTCTCTGGTGTTGGAGATGCTTTTCATAAAGGGTACACAGTCTGTTGTAAGTTTGCGTATTCTTCAGCAATAATCAGTAGTGTCAGCATGCGCCTGTACTCTATTCAGATTGATTTTGAGCATCGCTTTACTGGCATAGCTGATCAAACTAACAGTGTGATAGTTCTGGCAGTGCTGGATATTTCTTTCCTTGGGAAAGGTGATTGGTGATTGCTCCGCCTTGTTTTAAGAGTTCAGCATGAACTTTGCCTTCTTCCTGTGTGAGACAGTTGTCAGTTTTGTCCCGAATGGTGCTGACTTTATTTCTGTCGTACAAAGTCTTTTACAATCTATAAAACTTTCTTATAACCACCCCACCCCCACCTCCACCCCCACCCCCACCCCCACCCAACCCAACCCCCCCCTCCTTCGTCGGTCATCTTGAATGGTTTAAAATTCCTAGTGAAATTCCTAGTGTCACGTCACTTATCTCTAATACACACACTCGCGCGCGCGCGCGCACACTCGCACACACACGCACACACACACACACACACACACACACACACACACACACACACGCGCGCGCGCGCGCACACACGCACGCGCACGCACGCACACACACACACTCACACACACACACACCTCACTTTCTCTCTCTCTCTCTCTCTCTCTCTCTCTCTCTCTCTCTCTCTCTCTCTCTCTCTCTCTCTCTCTCAACCACCACCACCCTCTTTGCCTTATGTATGTATTTGACTATTTAGAAAGTGTTTTTTGTACTTGAAATGCACATGTATGTTATTTTGTTTAGTAAGTATGTCTTATGTGAGTACGCGCGCGCGCGCGCCCGTGTGTGTGTGTGTGTGTGGTGTGTGTGTGTGTGTGTGTGTGTGTTTCCTACTACCTCCTGCCTTCTTGTCATTCTGTCGATATGCTTATATTCCCATGTGACTCTCTCTCTCTCTCTCTCTCTCTCCTCTCCTCTCTCTCTCTCTCCTCTCTCTCTCTCTCTCTCTCTCTCTCACGGGTTCGGCTGGAATAACTTGATTTATTATCCATATGACATCCCCTCCTACCCGTGGCGACTGGGCTATCATTATGCATTTTCCCCCTCCATTTGTGCTTTATTTCCTACACACACCACACACACACACACACCCACACACCCCCCACACACCCACACACCCCGGTGCTTCAAAATCGCTTGTCTTGTATCTCACTTTGGAAGTTTTTTTTTGATTGTCAGATTGTCTTTCTGTCTGTCTCTCTCCTCCTCTCTCTCTGTGTCTGTCTGTCTGGTCTGTCTGTCTCTCGCTGTCTATTTTTTTGTTTGTTTCTGTCTTTCTTTTTAAAATTTAATCCCGTATTAGAAAAGAGTGGGGGTTTAGTTCCGCCGAGGACATTGAGAACAAAGTACACAAGACACGATGCATTTCGACCTCTTGGGTCTTCTTCAAGTGAAAAACAAAATAGGTTACATTTAACATTTAGGACAGTACAAACAAAGAACGAAGAGCGACTTATCATGAATGTCCATGTGGTATGCATACTACATGGACATCAGATAAGTCGCTCTTCGTTCTTTGTTTGTACTGTCCTAAATGTTAAATGTAACCTATTTTGTTTTCACTGGAATGAAGAAGACCCAAGAGGTCGAAATGCATCGTGTCTTGTGTA
>JADBJO010016266.1:25000-41015 GCA_016801955.1 Conus betulinus | reverse complement strand
TTAACTGACTTGTCCGCCTTTGAATTGGATTCGCACCACAATTTTCTCAAAAAAACAAAAAACAAAAAAAAAAAAAGAAAAAAAAAAACGAAAAAAAAAGGGGGAGAAAGAGATAAGTAACATGCACACACACCAGACACACACAACAACACACCTACACACAAACACACACACCACACACCTCGCTCGCGCGCGCGCGCGCGCACACACACACACACAGCACACACACACACCACCCACCATACCACAACACACACACCACACACACACACTCACACACACCACAACACACACACACAGCGCAAGGTTTGACTACTACAAGATTTAATACCGTGCGAAAGAGATAGGCGTCTTCGACAAACACCGTTCTTTACCAACTTAAGAAGAAACATGGTTTTTAAGCCACTGTGGTTGTTTGCCATGTGGCTGACGAAGCCTCTGCAGCAAAATGAATGGAGGATGGGTGGGTGTGGGGATGGGTGGGGGGCACAGCTGTACCTACACGACACAGTCCTTCTGATGCAAACCCATGTACTTTGCGGGATACATTATCTGAATGGGCCTTTTCTAGCTCCGCAAAACTTTTCAATTATCTGAAACTTTTGCTGTTGATTCCACATTTTTTTTTCTGAAGATGAATCCAAATCCGCCGTTGATCATCATTCAGGCATACTCCTTCATTCTTTCCTCTCTCTGTCTCTGTCTTTCTCTCTCCTCTCTCTGGTCCTTTTCTCTCTCTCTCCTCTCTCTCTCTCTCTCATACTGCTTTGCGGCCTGTACACCTAAATCAAATAACACTGTTGACGAATCGACCTGACCAAAAATCGTCACAAAAAAAAAAGGGGGGGGGGGCGACTTTTGCTCTGCACGACATGGACCTTGACTGCTGTCAGACAGCGTACTTCGGAATGGACAGTCTGTCCTTGGTGTAATTTTGTGGCCGCTGAAAGCATAAGAGCAATTCACATCACGAGACTAGAAGTCGCCCAGTTTGCCCAGCCCCCCTCGGAGGGAATCTTTCATTCACGCTGGTGGTCATCCGCCATCAAGGTGGGAACAAGAGGGGCGTTCAAGCTGTATCATCAGTTGCCATAGAGGTGTGCACACAGAGGCGGTCAGCTGGTATCATCATCTGCCATAGAGTGGGAAAGAGTGCGTTCAAGCCTGGTCTCATCACAGCGGGCCATAGAGGGGGAACAAGAGGGCGTTCAAGCTGGTATCATCATCGGCTATCAGGTGGGAACATAGAGGGCTTTCAAGCTGGTCAATCATCATAGCCATAGAGGTTGGAACAAGAGGGGTCGTTCAAGCTGGTATCTATCATCGTCCATAGAGGTGGGAACAATATGGGCGTTCAGCTGGTATCATCATCGCCATAAGGTGGGAACAAGAGGGGCGTTCAAGCTGGTATCAGCATCGCCATAGAGGTGGGAACAAGAGGGGCGTTTCAAGCTGGTATCATCATCGCCATAGAGGTGGGACACATAGAGGCGTTCAAGCTGGTATCATCATCGCCATATAGATGGACAAGAGGGGCGTTCAAGCTGGTACTCATTCATCGCCATATAGGCATGAACAAGAGGGGGTTTCAAGCGGGTATCATGCGCCATATAGGCAGGATAATAGAGGGCGTGTCCAATCTGGTATCTGTCGCCTAGAGCCAGGACCAAGAGGGGCGTTTCAAGCTGGTATCATCATCGCCATAGAGGTAGTAACAGCGATTTCTGTGGCACTCATCAACCTTTGACCTCATGAAACAGCGTTGCGATTTCCGGTGAAACGAGGCCCCAGAGCCATCAAAGACAATGGCCGAGACGGCTTGAAAAAAGAGTGCCAGCATGGATCTGGACTAATTAGGAACAAACGTGAACTTCATAAGCCTGAAAATTTCCCGTCCTTAGAACAGGTGTTGTCCCTTAGCGATGTGGGTGAGACATCTGTCTGAAAGACAACGCCATGAGATGTCCCCACCCAATCCCACCAGATCGAAATGCTGTTTGGAATCCCCCGTCAGACACCATAAAGGGGCCCCGGGACGGGGTGGGGGGAGGGGGGGGGGGGAACGGACAGCAGCAAAAGGTCATGTAGGAGTCGTTACCTGCACGCGGCCTGGCCTCTTTGGAAAGTAGAGAGTCAGGGCCGAAACACACTTGCTCATGGTACTTTTTTTTTTTAATTCTGTGAGGACCCTCTGATGTCAAGGCGGCCCATAGAGTTTCTTCTTCTTGCTGTTCCGTAGTCTGAGTAGTCCGAATGACACAACACCCTGTGGGTGTGGGGGGGGGGGGGGGGGGGGGGGGGGGGGGGGGGGGGGGGGGGAGGAGGGGGGAGAGGGTTAAACTTTGGACGTCTGTACGAAATGTCTCATGTGGGGGGGAAAAAAACTTTTTGTACCTGGGTGTGACATTTTGTATCGGAACAGAAGGTGAAAGCAAGAGGGAAAGGGAGTCAAGTTCAAGTCAAGTCAAGTCAAGTCAGTAAACTTTATTATCTCATTTGAGAAATTAATTATGTGGTCACACACATTCACAGCAAATAAACAATAATTTAGCCAACATTACCCCATTTCCTCACACATCATGACATACATTCAATAGAGGAATTTGGATTTCAATTAAACAAGGGAGGAGGCGTGTGTGTGGTGTGTGTGTGCTGTTGTGTGTGTGTGTGGGTGTGTGTGTGTGTGTGTGCAGAGGGGAGTGGGGGCGTGGGGGAAGAAGGTATGGGGGTGGAGAAAGTGATTTAGGCGGAGGTGGAGGGGGGGGGGCGGAGATGATTGTGGGCAGAAGGATAGCTCCGGGTGGAGAGGCTAGTGATTTAGTGAGGGAAGAACAGGGGGAAGGGGGGTGGAGATGATAATTAATAGCCATGCAATTTCAGGAAATGTTTGGTGCAGCTCCCCTCCTACCCCCTGTCTCCCACCTTAACCCCAGTTCTCTTACACACACTCTCTCCCCCATCCCCCCCCCCACACACACCCATATGCATACTAACCCGCCACATCATCATACCGCTATCCGCCCTCCCCCCCACCATCCCTTCCCTTCATCCCCCCCTCCTCCAACCAACCCAGCCACACCCACCCCACCGCCTCCATTCTCCCCCTTCCCTCCTCCGCTAATGGGTCTTGTAAGTCCAAGGAACTGGTATGAAACGGTACAACATAAGCACACAATACCATACAAGACACCATAGATGCGTCACTGAAAACACACACAGATCCACGGCATCGCGTCACGCGTCGGTAGGGAACGGACGCCATTTTGACCCCGTGTGCGAATCCAGTAGGTACAACAGTACCATCAGGTTTTACAGATCAACAATGGCCTCGCCGCCGTATAAAAACGAAACCAGCGGTAGTTAGGCTTCGAGCCGGACGTCTTTTAAAACGGAATTCAAGCGTCATATTCACCGGCTCGACGGATGTGGAAAGAAGGGGGTTGGCAGGGGTTATTCTCCGGTCACTGGTAGCTTCACCGCTTTTGACTTTTTTTTTTCTTTTTTTCTCCTTTTTTTCCTTTTTTTCTTTTTTTTTTTTTTTTCTTCTTCGTCGTCTCTGCTCCTATTGTTGTTCCTCTCTCTCGCTCTCTCCGGCTCCTCTCTCCCTCCTCTGGCTCTCGGGTTTCTTTCCGTGGCCCTCTCTTCTGTCTTGCTTGGCATCGTCTTTTGTCTTTAATACCGCGCTTTTTAAACGGTCACCGTCCTGGGCCTATCCGCGCTCAGGTCCTTCCGATGATTATCCGAGGAGACCGCAGGAGCGGATCCAAGCATTTTGCCGGTCCGAGCTCGTAAAGCGACCGTCTCGTCTCCATGGTCGCCACCACCATCAAAAACGCCCCACGAACCCACCGGACCCCTACCCTCCCCCCCCCCCCCCGCTGAAACCCCCCCCCCCCCCCCCCCCCCCCCCCCCCCCCCCCCCCCCCCCCCCCGCTCCCCATCAGCGTCACTCAACCTCACCTCATCCCCCTGGCCACGTGAGTTTGTCGCCACGTCGCCACTCCCATCTTTCCGCGCCCCCCCCTCCTCCCCAATGCCTTGTATTGCACGCACGCACGCACACACACACACACACACACACACACACACACAAACACACGACACACACACACACACCAGCACGCACGGTCACACACAGTCGCAACGCAACACACGCACAACATACCGACACACACCACACACCCACACACACCACACACACACCCACCAACACACACATACACACACACACGTGCGCGCGCGTGCGCACACACTCACGTACGGCACATATATACACACGCCTTTCAATGTCCAAGCTTATCGACCTTGTGCTAAATGATATTAAACGTAAAGTCTCTCTCGGGTCACTCTTTCCACACTACACACACACACACACACGCACGCACGCACTCACGCACGCACTGCACTCCGCAGCACGCACCACGCACGCACGCACGCACGCACCCGCACTCACTCACAACACACACACAACACACACACACACACACAACACACACCCACTCTCACTCTCTCTCTCTCTCCTCTCTCTACTCTCTTCCTCTCCCTGTCTCTCTCTTATTTCACACACATCCACACACACACACACACACACACCACACACACCACCATTGCACACACACCACACCAGAGGCTCTAACTCCTCTCTCTCTCTCATCACACAACACACACACACCCACACAAATCTCTCTCTCTCTCTGTCCTTGCTCTCTCTCTCTGTGCATCTCTCTCTGTCTCTCTCTCTCTCTCTTTCTCTCTCCCCTCTCACCACACACACAACCAACACAAAATGCGACGCAGGGCACGCACAGAACACACACACACACACACAGCACACACATTACACACACTCTCCGCTCTCTCATCTCAGCTCTCTCCTCTCTCTCACACACACACACACCACACACACACACACACACACCACACACAACACACACACACACACGGCACACACTCTTTGTGGAATCTCTTTCTGTCAAGGACCCGATCGAGTCCACCGCCACCCACCCCTCCAACCGCTGTCCATCATCCCACCGTCAACTTCAACGTTCTTCTGCCACGTGAGGGTGACGTCATTGCCCTCGGTCATTTTCTACGCTCCCTTCCAAGTACGAAGGGCCTCGTATCTAACACACACCCTGCACACACCCACACACACACCCACAACCACACCTGCACACACAAACACACACACACACACCCACACACAACCACCCCGCTGCACCCACACCCACACACACACACACCTTGCACACACACACCACACACACACACACACCACACACACACACACACCACACACACACACACACACCACACAAAAACGCACGGCACGCACGTGTTGCAGCCAGGTCTGTCAATTACCGACCGCGTTTCTGAATACTTTACTGACCGTCGTGCTCAACATCAACCACCACGCCCATCGAATCATCACTGACGGTGCACTTGCTGACGGTCGGCCCGCTCTACCTCTCAACACGAACGAACTGAAATGCCGTGCAGGCGCGTGCGTGCTCAGGTATCTTCCACCCGTTCGTGCGATCGTCATTCCTCTGTCTATTGTCTGTCTGATCTGTCTTTCATCTTGTCCTCGTCTCTGTTCTTTCTCTCTCTCGTCTCCTCTCTTTCTCTGTCTGTCTCTGTCTGTTCTGTCTTGCTCGTCTCTCTGTCTCTGTCGCTCTGCTCTGGTCCCCATTCCTCTGTCCCTCTGTCCCCTCTTCCTGTCTGTCTGTCCCTGTCTGGTCTGTCTGTCTGTCTGTCCCTCTCTCTCTCTTCTCTCTCTCTCTCTCCTCTCTCTCTCTCTTATTTCCTTTCATCGTGTCCTTTGTATGTGTCTGTTTCGTGTAGTCCATTCTTTCTTTGCGTTTCTTTCCACCACGTTTCTTTCTTTTCTTTCTTTCTTTTCTTTTTCTTTTCTTTTTCTTTTCTTTCTTTTCTTTTCTTACTTTCTTTCTTTCTTTCTTTCTCAACATTAGTTTGGTAATGTTTCTTTCATTGTCAACACGAACTGAAATGCCGGGCAGGCGCGTGCTCAGGGATCTCCACCCCGTGCGTGCGATCGTCATTTCTCTGTCTAATTGTCTGTCTTTCTCTGTCTCGTCTGTTTCTCTCTCAGCTGTCTCTCTCGCTCTCTCTCGTCCTCTCTCTCTCCCCTCTCTCTCTCCCATCTCTCCCTCTCTGTCCTCTCTCTCTCAGTCTCTCTCGCTCCCGTGCTCTCCTCTCTGCCTCTCATCTCTGTCTCTGTCCTGTCTCTCTCTGTCTCTCTCTTTCTGTCTGTCTTTCTCTCTCCTGTCAAATTCTGTCTCCTGTCTCTCTCCAGTCTCCTTGTCTCTCCCTCTCTGTCTCTTTGTCTTCCTGTCTGTCTGTCTCTCCTGTCTGTGTCTCTGTTCCACTCTCCTCCTCCTCCTTTCTATCCGCTCTCTTCGTGTTCTCCTCGGCTTCTTTCCCTCCTCCCTCTTACTCTTCTCTTTCTTTCTTTTCATCATGTTCTTTTTGCTTTGTTATTTGTCTGTTTTCTTTCTTGTCTTTCACTTGAAATTTCCCATCTAAATGGTCGTTTCTATATTATCCAATTCTTTTCGTTTCTCGTCATTTCTTGTCCTTTCCTCTTCTTCTCTTCTCTCTTATCTTTCTTTCTTCTGTCTCTCTTTTCTCCTTTCTTCCTTTCCCTCCCTTCTTTTCTTTCTCGTCACTTTTCCTTCTTTCCTTTCTCTCTTTCTTTCTTATTTTCTTTTAAATTCTTTCTATCCACTTTTTTCTTCGCTTTCTCTTTCTTCTGTCCCTGTTCTTTCCTTCTGTCTTGCTCCTGTCTTGTCGTCGGTCCTTCGTTTCTGTTTGCATCTCTTTCCTCTGGGAGTTCTTTCCTTTTTCCTTCTTCATCTTTTTCGTCTTGAGGCTTTCGACAAGGTGCCTTTAGTTTCGTGTCTTTCCTTTCTTCTCTTTCGGTTTTCTTCTTTCTTTTCTGCGTTTCTTCTTTCCAAAACTTTCTCTTCTTCTTTTTCTTTCTCTTTCCGGTCTTGTCTTTTTTTCTTACATCGGTTTCTTATCCTTCATTTCTCACGACTCCCGTTTCTTTGTTTTCATGTTCATTTTTATTTCTTTCTTCAAAGCGTTCTTGTATTTCCATTTTACTTCGGTCTTCTTTCCTCTGTACGTTACCTCGTTCATTTTTCATCTGAAAACCCCCCAAATTTTTTTTTTTTTCCAACGACCCCTTTATCCTCCCCCTCCCCCCCCCCCCCCCCCCCCCCCCCTCCCCCGCCCCATTACCTAGTTTCTTGCGTTTCTTTTATCCTTTTATTTTTTTCCTCATGCTTATTTCGTTGAAAACTTTCTGGGGTTTTTTTTCATTTCATGTGTGTGTTTTGTTTGGTTTGTTTTACCCAATAATTTCTTTTCAACATCGCTTAGTCTTCTTTCATTGGTCTTGTCCGGCGTTCGGACATGCCATTCCCACTCCCCGTGTGTTTGTTTTCTTTGTCTTTGTTTTCTTCTTCCCAGATTAAGTTTATGACATCGTCACTGTTTTTTAAGTTGTTTTGTTGTTGTTGTTGTTGTTGTTTGTTGTTGTTGTTGTTTGTGGTGGTTGGTTTGGTGTTTTTGTTTTGTTTTGTTGTTGTTATTGTAAAGACGCGCTCGTTTTTGAACAGCAGACAAAGCCAGTCTATCTGCCTATCAATTTAATTATCAGTCTATCTATCTATCTGTCTGTCTAAACTGTCTATCTATCTGTCCTATCTATCTATCTATCTATCTACTTACCTACCCTACCTGTCTATCTGTCTGTCTCTACCCTACCATCATCTAGTATCATCATCATCCTGAGCCATCATCATTTTTGCGATTTCGTTATGGCAGTGGTTAAGAATGAATGTACTTTCGGACTGGTTGCATCGAGAATGTGGAGATACTCAGGTTTGTTTGGTACTATAACCCGGTTTGGTCGGTCCGTCTCCGTTTCATATTCCTTCGTCCTCTTCGTCGTTCTTCGTTTCATTTCTCCATTCGTTTCCTCCTTCCACCCTTTTCGTTTGTCTTCTATTCTGTCCTTTCTCCCGTTTCATTCATTCGTCTTCTTACGATCGTTTCTCTTCTTCTTTCTCCATTCCTTCATTGATTCTTCTTTTCTTCGGCCAGGCTTTTTGACTCATTCGTCCCTATCACTTGTTTGAATGCTCATAGTATTGGACCTCGGCTCTCTGTCTATCGGGAGGAAGGTATTGAGATGACTAACTTTGATAATGTCAGTACTGGTCTTATTGATGATTCATATGTTGCTGCAAGTGCCATGGGTGTGTTTCGCAGTCACAGCTTTGCAATTTAAAAAACAAAAATAGAGATCAACAACACTGTTTGTGCCACAAGGGTATTTCACTCATTGTAAATATTGCATATATCAAGATGTGGGTTTGAAAGAATCTAACATGGATAATAAGTTGAGTGTGAAGAGTTTTTTTTTTTTTTTAATTGAAATGTGTCTACTATCATCTGGAGATGAAAAGACGTTAAATCACCTTCTGAACTGAAGTAACTGAACGCTCTCATTGAATCATTCATGTCGTCCTTCGTTCATTCATCTATTCATCCATTTAATTCATTTACATGTATTCACAACCACAAGTCATACATTGCTTCATTCACTCGCTCATACGTTCATTTCTCTCTCTCTCTCTCTCTCTCTCTCTCCTCTCTCTCTCTCTCTCTTTCCATTTCCAAAAGTTCAACGGTCCCATTCCCCACTTTAATGAAAAGAAAGTTTGTGTTTATCGTTCCATCAGGCATCCATCCAAACGATCGCAAGAAAGGGCAACACACACACACACACACACACACACACACACACACACACACACAACACACACACACACCACCACCAACCACCACCACACACACACACACACACACACACACAACACACATCACACACACACACACACACACACACACACACACACACACACATACACACACACACACAACACACACAGAGTTTCGATTCCAAGCTGTGTAATATTTAAGCATGCCTACAAGGGCCGACAGCTGGTTTCTTCAGAGGCGCCCCGCCCGTATCATCTTGATGGAAGGAGAGAGGTGACAAAGGGCGCCTCACCTAGCCCACAGGGAGACCCCCCACCGCACCCCCACCCCAAGGGAGAGAATTTGAACCCCACCCCCCTCGCCGCTCCTCTCCCCCTCCCCGGTCGCCGTCCTGGCTCGATTAAACGATGATAATCGCAACAGCAGATCATCAAAACTGAACTGCCGGAGGAAAGAGAAAGGAGAGAGAGAGAAGAGGCGGGGGGGGGGGGGGGGGGAAGGGGGATAGAAGAAGGGGGTGGAGTGGGGGGGGGGAGGGACGGGGGGGGGGGGGGGGGTTAATAAGGGTGCCCTTTTTTTCGATTTTTTTTTTTTTTTACCTAGGGATGTCAGTGACCTCTGGCGGGGCTGGAGTTTCCATTGTGCCAGCCGGAACTTCCATACCTTTTTTTCTTTTTTCTTCTGTCTTTTTTTTTTTTTTTTTTTTTTTTTTTTTTAATGCACAAGAACGTCAACCGGTGAATAGCGACGGCTCTTTCAACCATTTTCAACCCAATGGTGAAGACGTTTACAGATTTGGACCAATCATCCGTTCTGACACGTAAATAAAATCAAACCTCCCCCCCCCCAAAAAAAAAAAAAAAAAAAAAAGAAAGACAAAAAGACAAAAAAACCCAACAACAACAACAACAACAAAACCCCCCAAAACAACAAGAACAGCAAAAAAACGCTGATAATGATAATGAATGAAAGAGATATAGAAAAAGAAATCTAAAACCACGTTTAAAAGAAGATAGTTTCTAACTCTGCGGTTTTTCCGTTTCAAATCCACAGGGAAACAATGTGTTTGTCTTAGAGGAATAGATATTAAAACATTGCGCCATAGTTTTGTTCCCAATGCCACACTAATATATATATATATATATATTAAAGTCAGCTGATTGGTAGAAAGAACTGTTGGCATTTTTTTCACTCTCTCATTTGCCACCACGTGACAGTGAACGTCATTATCGCCGTCGTCGTCGTCGCCGTCTGATGACTGATTGTTGTGAGTGCCGTGATACTCACTGGCGATTTTCCAAAGCCCCCATCCCCACCTCCACCCTCCCCCCCCCTCTCTTTTTCTCTCTCTTACTCCCTCACCCTCTCTGTGTCTGTCTGTCTGTCTGTCTCTCTCTCTCTCTCTGTCTCTCTCTGTCTGTCTCTGTCTCTGTCTCTCTCTCTCTGTCTGTCTGTCTCTCTGTGGATCAAGTAAAGTAATCTGTAATATGTAGTTTTTCATATCACCAGGTCTCATGTGCTTGTCATTTGTATGTGAAAGAAATGAACTCACCGTTAGTGAAGGCCTATAGCTTAACAATAAACATGATAATCTCTCTCTCTCTCTCTCTCTCTCTCTCTCTCTCTCTCTCTCGCTCTCTCTACGCGTCCATCTCTCTGTCTCTGTATCTCTGTCTGTCTGTCTTGTCTGTCTGTCTATCTCTCTCTCTGCCTACCACCTTCTAAGCGTCCATCTCCCTGTCTCTCTTTCTCTCTCTCTCTCTGTCTCTGTCTGTCTGTCTGTCTGTCTGTCTGTCTGTCTGTCTGTCTGTCTCTCTCTCTCTCTCGTCCAACCCTTCTAACCCTTCTACTTATCCATCTCTCTCTCTCCTCTCTCTCTCTCTCTCTCTCTCTCATTCTCTCTCTCTCTCTCTCTCTCTGAAGGTCAGAGACCCGAAAGGGTGCATTACCCCGCCCCCCTTGCCTCCCCACCAAACCTCCCCCCCCCCCCCCTGCCTACCTCCACACGCACTTACACCCTTTCTTCCACCACCCGCAGTAATGTATACATCAAAGGCAGCCAAGGGAGGGAGCGGGAGTGTTACGTGTACCTTTCTCCCAACTGTATCCAAGGCCACACGTACCCTGCTACTGCTTTTTTTTTTTTTCAGGTTGGAAGTAAGACGGGAGGGCGGAGAGGGGTGGAGGGGTGGGGGGGTGGAGGGGGCAACAAGTTGGGCGAGGGAGGAGGAGGGGGGGGGGGGGGGGAGCGTAAGGGGGTTTGGGTGTAGGGGAAGAGACGCGGCATGAAAGCCCTCCTCCTCCTCCTCCTCCTCCTACACCTCCCTCTCCTCACACCCGTGTCTGTACAGTGGAATGAAGGGGTGCTGGCTTCAAAAGAAGAAAGATTGGCCCTTGTTGTTGTTGTTGCTGTTGTTGTTGTTGTTGTTATTTTGTTGTTTTCTTTTGTTCACACTTCATCCCTTTTTTTTTTCTTCCACCAACAAGACAGTTGGTCACTGGACTATTTCAGCTTCTTTCCGTTTGAAATCCGTTCCATTTTCTGTATGAACAAGACAATTGGTAAGAGGACGTTTAGTGATGTAGTTTCTATTTCGCCTTCTTTCTGTTTAAAACCCCGCTTCAAGAGAAATGTTGTGTCCAACGATTAAATGTGAAAAAAAAAATAATAAAGATAAGTATTTCGGATTATGCAGAGCTATGTTTTGTGTGTGTGTGTGTGTGTGTGTGGTGTGTGTGTGTGTGTATGCCTGTGTACTAAAACTAGTTACACGCTTTGATTGGCTGGAAGAACCGTCGACATGTTCACTCTCAAAAACGGTCGGCTATTTGAATATTCGGAAGGTGGAAAACAACGGGAAGAATGACTACCCCTTACAGACCATTTATGTTCATAGTGTACAAGAAAGGAAGGAAAAAATAATGAACAACTGTCCATAACTGGTTAAAAACAAGGACGTCGGACCTCTAGCTGTTTTCAAGACATTTCTAAAATTGAAAAAAAAAAAAAAAAAAAAAGTCGTGGACTTGTCAGTGAATGAAGGCGTGTCTTTCTTGGGCTGTCCTTGGTACGGCTAATAACTCAAGGTTAACCTTGACACCTGTACAGGTGACAGGGGGAGACGGAGGATGGGGGGGGGGGGGGGGGGGGGGGGGGGGATGGGGGCAGGCGTGTTGGAAAGGGGACTAATCCAACACCACACGCATAACCACAACACCGTTTAAAAAAAAAAAAAAAAGAAAGAAAAACCGGGCAGCAAAACTGGCAATTTCTTTTCTTTTCTTTTCTTTTTTTTTTTTTCTTTGTTTTTTTTTTTTTTTTCTTTTTTTCTAGCCCCCTCCTGCCGGGTTCCCGAGAATTGAACTCACACACCATCGGACTGATGACAACGAGCTCAGTGTCGGACACCCACCGGGTCAGCCAGGCACCCCGCGCTGTGGCTCCACAGGCGAAAAGTCAGACATGACGTCAGACCCTCAAGTCACGTGACTGTCGGCAATAACCATCCCCGCTGGAGAAATGAGTGTCCTCGTGAAGTCATCTATTGTCGGCGTGATGAACACAGCCATTGTGACGTCAAAACGATACTTGTCACCGCTGTTGACGCCGCCAAACCCGCGGACAGCCAGTCAAAGGGAAAGAAAACAGTCACTTTAAGGTCACTCCGGAGAGTGCGGGCCTTTGTCAAGGTCGAGGGATACGGGACTCAACAAGCGGAAGCAGTAGTGGGTACAGGCTGAAAGAGTTATTTCCCATGTGCTTGATTTTCTTTTTTTTGTAAATAGAATATGGAAGGGGAGGGGGGGGGGGGGGTGGGGGGGGGGGGGGGGAGCGAAAAAAAAGAAAGAAATGTCAACGCTTATGTCAATAAACGGTTTTGATATCCCATGAAAATATGTAACTGGATAGGTTCAATGTATAGAAATAGATCTATTGATTCGTGACCATGACGTCATAGCTTTCATGTTGTGAAATAGATCTATTGGTCCGTGACAGTGACTTAATAGTTTTCGTGTAGTAAAAAAAAAAAAAGAAAATACATCTGTTGATTCGTGATTGTGACATAGTTTTCGTGTATGTGGTAAAAATAGATCTATTGACTCGTGACTGTGACGTCATGTTTTTCAGGTCGTAAAATAGGTCTCTATATTGGTGACTGTGAGGTAATGCTTTTCGTGTGGAGTAATGCGCCGATGGGGATGTCAGAGGGCTCTTTCAATACAGCTCGCTTTCTCGCTTTCTGCAAGTTCTGCGCAAAACACTATGGTACAAATGCATCAGCTGGGGTTGAGAACATTACGTGTGTGACCGTTTTTGATTACCCCGCCACATGGGCAGCCACACTCCGACTTCGGGGGGATTTTGGAGACTGATAATGTTATGCTAGGAGCTTGTCACGACTGAAGACAACCCCCGCATAACTATGCAGAGCACAGACAGACAGACAGACAAAGAGGGACTAAGTTTTCACGAGATAGTTTCTGATTCAGCTTCTTTCTGTGAACAATAATCCACTCGGTCTTGGAGACAAACGAGGCGAGAGCAGTCACGAGGGGCGGAAAGTCCCAGAGACAATCTGTTCGCCCTGCGCTCCGCCCTACAAGTCTTGTCCCCATCGCACCCAACATAGTATGGTGGCTACCGCATCCACCCTCCCTTCTCTTCAGCACCTTGTGTCACTGCACACGCACAGTGGACATGGTTTTTCCCTTTACATGTGGGGTAGACACCGTTTTCGTGAGTTACCGTTTACATGTGGGGTAAACACCGTTGTCGTGAGTTTCCGTTTACATGTGGGTTAATGCCGTTTTCATGAGTTACCGTTTACATGTGGGGTAGATACCGTTTTCATGAGTTGCCCTTTACATGTGGGGTAGATACTGTTTTCGTAAGTTTCCGTTTACATGTGGGGTAAACACTGTTTTCACGAGTTCCCGTTTACATGTGAGGTAGATACTATTTTCATGAGTTACGGTTTATATGTGGGGTAGATACTGTTTTCATGAGTTATTGTTTTTAGATGTGGGATAGATACTGTTTTCATGAGTTACCATTTAGATGTGGGGTAGATACCGTTTTCATGAGTTACCATTTAGATGTGGGGTAGATACTGTTTTCATGAGTTACCATTTAGATGTGGGGTAGATACTGTTTTCATGAGTTACCATTTAGATGTGGGGTAGATACCGTTTTCATGAGTTACCGTTTACATGTGAGGTAAATGCTGTTTTCATAAGTTTCCGTTTACATGTGAGGTAAATGTTTTCATGAGTTACCGTTTACAAGCGGGGTAAATGTTTGTTTTTTTTTTTCTTGAGTTACTATCTACATGTGGAATAAATATTGTTTATATGAGTTTCCGGTAACTGTTTTATGAGTCCTGGTGACTGTTTTCATAAACCCTGATTACTGTTATCACAAATCATACCAACTCCTTCCTTGAGTCGAGATGACTGCTTTCGCAAGTCCTAGTAACTGTTTTCATGAGTCTAGCTGATTTCGTGCCTTCCAGTTACTGTTTTTGTTAGTCATAGGTGGGGCCGGAATAGCACAGTGGCTGAGCGCCGGACTCGTGATCTTGGTGATCCTGGGGTTGCGGGTTCGAATCTCCGCCGGGCCGTTTTCGGTACAGGGGGATTTTTCCCTCGGTGTTTTAAATGGTTCTGACTCCATTTCCCATACAGTCCTTCGAAGGAGACTATAAACCGAGATTCCGTGTGTGAACGCACGCATAACATCTTGCACACACGTCAATCCCCATCAGCAACTTTCGGAAGAGAAGGCCAGTTTGGCCGTTGGTATGGATGACACGTTACACATAGCATGCATCTTTTCCGAAGTTGCACATAGCATGCATCTTTTCCGAAGTTGGAGTATGGCTGCCTTAATGGCGGAATGAAAAAAAAAACGGGCATTCACACACAACTCCACTCCCTTTGTTGGGGAGATGGGATTATCCTTGCCTGTCTATACAGGGAGTGTCTGCAGGAGTATCAGCCTGCGCATGCGGAAGAAGGAAGCAGAAGTTAGTCATATGTACTGTATCTGTCAGCCCCAGTGTCAGTCTTAAAGAATGACAGTGACCATGTTTGTGAGTCGCAGGTACTCTTTTCTTGAGTCCTGGTTACCGTTTCCATGCGTCATGATGGCTGTTTTCACCAGTTATAGATACTCTTTTCATGAGTGAAACACGCTGTTTTCGTCAGTCATAGGTACTTCGTTCATGAATGATAAACACTGTTTACATCAATCATAGATGTTGTTTTCCTGAGTGATAAACACTGTTTACATCAATCATAGATGCTGTTTTCATGAATGATAAACACTGTTTACATCAATCATAGATGTTTTCATGAATGATAAACACTGTTTACATCAATCATAGATGTTGTTTTCATGAGTGATAAACACTGTTTACATCAATCATAGATGTTGTTTTTCATGAATGATAAACACTGTTTACATCAATCATAGATGTTTTCATGAATGATAAACACTGTTTACATCAATAATTAATGTTGTTTTCATGAATGATAAACACTGTTTACATCAATCATAGATGTGTTTTCATGAATGATAAACACTGTTTACATCAATCATAGACGTTTTCATGAATGATAAACACTGTTTACATCAATCATAGATGTTTTCATGAGTGATAAACACTGTTATCATAGATGTTGTTTTCATGAGTGATAAACACTGTTTACATCAATCATAGATGTTGTTTTCATTAATGATAAACACTGTTTACATCAATCATAGATGTTTTCATGAATGATAAACACTGTTTACATCATAGATGTTGTTTTCATGAATGATAAACACTGTTTACATCAATCATAGATGTTTTCATGAATGATAAACACTGTTTACATGAATCATAGATGTTGTTTTCATGAGTGTTAAACACTGTTTACATCAATCATAGATGTTGTTTTCATGAATGATAAACACTGTTTACATCAATCATAGATGTTGTTTACATGAGTGATAAACACTGTTTACATCAATCATAGATGTTTTCATGAATGATAAACACCGTTTACATGAGTGATAAACACTGTTTACATCAATCATAGATATTTTCATGAATGATAAACACCTAACACCTAACACCGAGGGGGGGGGGGGGGGGGGGGGGGGGGGGGGGGGGGGGGGGGGGGGGGGGGGGGGGGGGGGTGTCCGAATAGCTGGACG
>JADBJO010016266.1:17500-20000 GCA_016801955.1 Conus betulinus | reverse complement strand
TGTGTGTGTGTGTGTGTGTGCGCAGACTGACAAACCAAGCAGCAGATCGAGCCAGTCGACAGAGCGCTCAAGCAGGTTTGTTCTTTTTTTTCTGGTTCACACCCCTCCCTCACCCTCCACCCCTCGCCCACTGCGCCCCATTCCTCCTCCTTCGCAACCTCCCACCCCCTTCTCCTCTCTCTCTCTCTCTCTCTCTCTCTCTCTCTCTCTCTCTCTACCTACCTACCTCTACCTCCCCACCATAACTACCACCCTCGTTTCGTTCTACAACTTTTAGGCCACCTCAACGCCATAAGCGGGCGATGTACCAGCCAGGGCGTGAGCGCGCACACAAACACATATGCGCGCGCGCGCTCACACACACACACATACACAGAGCCTTCTTTCAGCACCCTTCGCTTTGCCCTTCTTTCTGTCGCCTGCGTGCCTGCCTGCCTACCAAGCCAAGAGCCAGCCAGCCGGCCTCGCTTCGCAGCGACTCGTTCTTTGTGCAGAAAGACGCAAAATACATCTCGCCCCGCCTCCTCCCCTCCTTTCTAGTCTGCGCCGGACGAGTCGAAGTCCTCTAGAGCGAGAAGAGCTCACGTGTAGTGGACGGTTAGTCCACGAGCTTCGCGCGAGGGAAAGAGAGTGCGAGAAAGAGAGAGAATTACCGTTTTCAGGATTATGGTTTTCAGTGCGACTGTTGTTCGTCCGATTCGTTCACTGTTGGAAGAGGCCATGATGTGTTAGTTTTTTCGGCCGTCGGGGGCTGTGTGCTTAAATTAGGGGGAGGGGGGGAAACGGCTAGCGGAAATAAGCCACGGGAAAAATATTTTGTGTGTTGTGGCAGTGTGTTGTGCAGTGAGTGGGTGAAGAAGCAGACGACAGTTTTTGTGACTTGCATTGGCAACGTTCGGAAGCGGGGAAGAAAGAAGAGAGAGCCGTTGTCGGAAAACCAGGGCCGCAGTGGGTGTCTGTGTGCCGAACAAGGTTTGTACGTTATTTTGTGATTCACTGGTGGTTGTGTTACGAGTGGGAAAATGGACAGACATCCACTTCCATTCCCATAAGAGAATATCTATCTGTTGACGGGGGGAAAAAAAATCAACGAAAGATTTGGAAAGCTTATTTTTCGTCTAATGATTTTACTGGGGTGAATGAGGATATATCGCAAAAAAATGAGACGAGAGAGAGGAGAGAGAGAGATGAGAGAGAGAGAGAGAGATGTGTGTGTACTCCGACCACGTAGAGAGAGAGAGAGAGAGAGAGAGAGAGAAAAACTCGGTTAGGCGCATGCATCGTCTGCTGTCTCGCAGTCAGAGGAGGTTGGTTCGAATGCTGTTGCCCAGAGTCTAACTTCGCTTTGCTGGGGACTTTTCCCCAAGCCCCGACCCAACACGTAGCAGGAGCTTGCTGGGAAGAAAAGGGTTAGAGAGAAAAGACTTGGGATACAGGGTTTGTGACGACCGCAGCTATAAGTTGGTTTTTTTTTTTTCATTTTCTTTTTCCTTTTTTCTATTATGTATTTATTGTGCTTATTCATCATCGTCGTCGTCGTCGTCGTCGTCTGTGTCATCATCGTCGTCGTCATCTTCTCCTCCTACTCCGCATCCTCATTCTTCTTCATCATCTCTCGTCATCTTCTCTCCCACATCCCCCACTTCATTTCCCCCCCCCCCATCCCATCCCCCTCACTGACTCCCTCCCCCGCCCCCTCCCTGAACCTCCCCCCTCCCCACTCCCTTGACCCCCCCCCCCCCCCCCCTGCCTTTATTAGGAAGAAGCTGGGAGGGGAAAGTGTGTGTGTGTAATGGATGTTGCTTATTTCTACGATAAAGACCGAGAACAGTGAAAGACTATGAGAGGGAAGAACGTGAGGGTGGAACGAGAGACGAGGAATTCATGCAGATGGGGGACTGTTGTGTTTGTTGGTAGGCCTGGCCGTCTTTTACGATCGGTCAGTGGTTGTGGTGGTCCTTGTCATCTGATCAGTGGTTTTGGTTTATTGTGGTTGACCTAGTTTTCTTACCTCATTGGATCCAGGATTAGGGTGGTACTAGCCATGCGATTACTTGTGGTTGGTTGTGTAGTCACTGTCGTAGGATCAATTGTTGTGGTAGTCATAGGATCGCTGGTTGTGATAGTCATGGGATCCCTGGTTGTGATAGTCCATAGGATCCCTGGTTGTGATAGTCATGGGATCCCTGGTTGTGATAGTCATAGGATCCCTGGTTGTGATAGTCATGGGATATCTGGTTGTGATAGTCATAGGATCATTGGTTGTGATAGTCATGGGATCCCTGGTTGTGATAGTCATGGGATCCCCGGTTGTGATAGTCATAGGATCTCTGGTTTGTGATAGTCATAGGATCCCCAGTTATGATAGTCATAGGATCACCAGTTGTGGTAGTCATAGGATCACCGGTCATGATAGTCATAGTATCCCTGTTTGTGATAGTCAAAGGATCCCTGGTTGTGATAGTCATAGGATCCCTGGTTGTGATAGTCATAGGATCCC
>JADBJO010016266.1:0-7500 GCA_016801955.1 Conus betulinus | reverse complement strand
ACAAAGGATTTACAGGCGATCTATCAAAAAGGCAGAAAACGATGGGGAGCCATAGCAGATCCTTTGCTAGAGGAACAGGAACTAACAGGTTAACGTATTGGGGGCCCTCCACCAAAGAACAGGTTAACAGGTGACCGTTGGGCCCTCCACTAAAGGACAGGTTAACAGGTGACCGTATTGGGCCCCTCCACTAAAGGACAGGTTAACAGTTGACCGTATTGGGCCCTCCACCAAAGAACAGTTAACAGTGACCGTATTGGCCCTCCACCAAAGAACAGGTTAACAGTGACCGTACCACCCTCCACTGTGCGAAATTGAGCCCTCCACTAAAGGACAGGTTAACAGAACCGTATTGAGCCCGGAAAGGACAGAAAAGTAAACCACACTATGAGTGCGAAAGGCAGAAAAGAGCTAGGAACCATAGTGCAGTCACATGCTCAGAAAGTAACGGGAGGCGCCATGGGCTCAGGGGCAAAAGGAAAAGGTGACCGTAACGGGCCGCTCAACAAACCTGAACACAGTAAAACATCGGGCATCATCCCTGATCCATAATGAACATACCTGCTAATTTTCACAAAGATCGGCCAAGTACTTTTCTGAGATTGTCCATAAAGAAGAAAAAGCGTTACAGGCCGTTACAGCCGTTAGTAACAGCTGTAACGGAAAACTAAAATCGGGGGCATCATCCTTGACCCATAATTAACATACCTACAAATTTTCAGACAGATCGGCCCAGTAGTTTTTGTCTGGAGCGAGTGGAAAACATTTTGACCACGGACACACACAGACAGACACACAGACAGCATTTCTTCATTCCCATTCTAAAGTACTCCCTGTTCTTTAAGAACTTGGAGTACAAAAAAAAAAAAGGGGGGGGGGGGGGGGGGGGGGGTGAAGAAAGGACTTCACACACTTTTTTTTTCTGTTTGTTTTCTTTGTCTCTTCCTACGTTAGTGCCGACGCAACAAAAGAGTTGTGATTCTTTCTTTGTATATAAGAAAATGCTCAAAGTCGTACAAACGAAAGGTTGGGGGTGGGGTTGGGGTGGGGTGGGGGGGTTTGATTGCGGCATCACAATTCCCGCTAGCTCTTCACCCTTCCTCTTCTTCATCCTCCCTCCCTCCCTCCCTCCCTCTCCTCTCTCTCTCTCTCCTCTCTCTCTCTCTCTCTCTCTCTCTCTCTCTCTCTCTCTCTCTCCTCTCTCTCTCTCTCTCTCTTCTATTCATTCATGTCGAAAACGATTATCTGATAAAGATTATCTCGTGAACGTGCTGACTTTAACCGTTTGCGTGCTAGGCTGTTGTAAAAAATGTTTTGCTAAGGAAAAAAAAAAGAAAAAAGAAAAGAAAAGAAAAAAGTCAGGTTCAAAGTTCTCGTTGTGATTGGTTAAAAAGCCAGAGGCCCCCAGGTGAAAGTTTTCGCATACAATGGAGAATAAGCTCTGTCGTATCTGTACTGATGTCTGGAAGAACTTTATTCGATTTTTGTTGTTCAATATGGTGTATATATTTATGTGCAGTTTAGGAATGGGAGAAAACAAGTGTAGGCTTACAATCCCTCTGTCAATATATATATGATAGGGCAAAGATTTAAAAGAAAAGAGAAAAAAAAAAAAGGGGGGGGGGGGGGGAGTCAGGGAAACATAAATACGAAATCCTTTACTAGCAGCATATGTTGCTCTCTCTATCTCTCTCTCGCTCTCTCTCTCTCTCTCTCTCTCCCTCTCTCTCTCTTCCTCTCTCTCTCTCTCTCTCTCTCTCTCTCTCTCTCTCTCTCTCTCTCTCTCTCTCTCACACACACACACACACACACACACACACACACACACACACACACACACACACACACACACACACACCACACACACACACACACACACACACACACACACACACACACACACACACACACACACACACACTCCACGTTGGAATGAGATCAGTCTTTGGAAGCTTTCAACAGATGGTGCTCTCACGATGTTTCCTTCTAGATGGTTCCAGTCTCTTACCGTACGGACAAAGAATGACTGTGTGAACTGCTTTGTCTGGCATTTGCTGACTTGGAATGTTCTTGTGCTGTTTCTTATATAGTCAGACATCGCACTGGTGGTATCGTAGTCGCCAGATGTTCGTGGCCTTACGAGTCGTCCTGGTTTGTGTGGAGTTTGATCAAAGACGGTACGCACTACGTACTGTCTTTGGTTAGATACTCAGCAGATGGTGTGGCCAGTACCAACCCCTCAACCACATTGTAGAAGAAGATGAAGCGTAGATCACGTCTGCGCTGTTGGAGTGTTGGCAGTTGCAGAGTGTGAAGCATCTTGGTGATGGAGCCGGGTGTTGTGGATTTGTAATCGCCAGTTATAAACCGAGGAAGGAGATAGGCGCTGCACACTTTCGAGTCTGTCAATGTCCTGTTTGAGGTATGCGTCCTGTTTGAGGTTTCTATGTGTTAAAACTGCGCGCGCGCGTGTGTGTGTGTGCGTGTGTGTGTGTGTGTGTGTGTGGTGTGTGTGTGTGTGTGTGTGTGTGTGTGAGAGAGAGAGAGAGAGAGAGAGAGAGAGAGAGAGAGAGAGAGAATCGTATACAGTAACCAATGTGTTGAAACTTTGTAAATTTACCCGCGATTGGTAGATAAAACCAGTGAATTAACGTGCCCACTGCATCTCAACAAAAAACCTGCACTTTGATATATGTCTGGAGAGGACGCTTACGTAGTTCCGGTCACGTGAGCGGCACACGGGGTTATTGCTCCAGATCTGTAGCCCTCTCGGCCGAGTTCTAACAAAAGCAGAGAAAAAAGTCGGTAGGGCTTAGGCCAAGGCCGACTGCTGACCGCCCCCCCCCCCCCCCCCCCCCCCAACCTACGTGTCAAAATTGCCATCTTACACACACTCTGGACGGACGTAGACCTACCTAGTAACACCGAGTTGAATGTAGAGCGAGAACTCAACCGTGCGACGAGACATCGGGAGTTCCACAGCGGAGAAACGCTTGGGACCCCACCCGGTCCCGAGAATCGTGGGTGGGAAACCAATAACTATTCTAAAAAAAATTTAACTCTCCCTCCTGCTTCTTTTTTTTCCCTTGTTTTTTTCCTTTTTTTTTTGTTTTAAATAGTTTTTTTTTTTAGTTTTTTTTTTTTTGTTTTTTTTGTGTTTTTTTGTTTCCCCGATCTAATTCCCTTTTTCAGGTCCTAGCGCCCCCCCCCCCCCCCCCCCCCCCTCACCCCGCCTTCCAGCTTGTCCTGTTCTCCCCCCCTTTTTCTTTCTCTTGCATCCAGTGTGCTTTTTTTCGTAAAGTTCAATTTTGGTTTGTTTTTTTTGTTGTATGATTTTTTAATTATATCATCATTCATTTCCCCTCCCCCCCCGTCCCCAAGGTTGAAGGTCTTTTCCATTACAGCCGGATAAGCCTGATCGTTTTCCCCCCCCCCCCTACAATTCCATCGGTGGGGCAAATCGTTGCAGATTTTTCCCCGCGAAGAAAGAGATTTTCCCTTTTTTTCGTCTGGTTTCCCCTGGCCACCCGCCCACGGTCCCACTCCCCCCCAGTTCGTCCCCCCCCCTCCCTCCATCCTCTCCCCTCCCCTCCCTTCCCCCTCTCTCCCCCCCCCCCCACCCCCCACCCCCTCCCTCCCTTCCTCTCCTCTCTCCTCTCTCTCTCTTCATCTCCCTCTCTCTCGTCCCTCTCTCCTCCCTTCTGTGGCAAAGGTTTGTCCTCCCAAGAAAGTGAAAATGGCCTGAAAAGAAAAAAATCTTCCATTTCAAAAGTTCGTGTCTCTCCGCTGCCTATCATATTGTGGGGGGTTTAATCCAGTTTTACTTTCTTTCTAGTCCCCCCTTTCGTTTTTGTCCTTTGGTGGGAACTGAAAGAAGGCAGGTAGGGGTGGGGCGGCTGGGGGGGGGGGGGGGGGGGGGAGGAAAGGGTAAAAGTTTCCTTCCCCTTTGGACTCCCGCCCTGGGGGTGAGAGAGGGGAAGACAACTGAATAAACGGGAAAGGGGGGGGGGGGGGGGAAAATAAATAGTCCGTGAACAAAAAGAAGAAAAACGATTGCTTTCCCCCCCCCATCCCTTTCATGAGGACACTTGTCCATCGATTTTTTCGTTTCTGTTTTTGTCCTGTTTTTCCTTCTAAACTCCTCATTTATATTTAAATAAGACCCTCCCCCCAAAGTCTGTCCCAGTGGCTAATTTTTAGAAGATGGTCCTGGTCCCCACCTGTTTTTTACCGTGCTTTTTTCCGCTGTCCCCGTCCGACTCCGGTGGGTTTTCGGGTTGAGGTAAGAAAACACGTATGTTTGATTGGTTTTTTTGAACGTTTTCCAGCACTCATTTCCCACCGTCGAATTGAAAAAGGTTTAATCCAACCGAGATTGCCAGATTCTTATGTGCCCTGTTCGTTTGTATTGGGGAAATTTGGTCAGTTAAAATGATCAAAAGATGTAAATTCAGTTTAGTGATAAATAGGATATGGCCCCCAGCCCCCCTGAAATGTATTTCATTCCGATGATAGTTGGTATAGCAAATCCCCCTGACTAAAAAATCAGTGCCTGTATGACCTTTGAAGTGAAAATACGTTCCCCCCCCTCTCGCATAACATTTCCATTTTGTTTTTTAGAACAATCTGGCCAACCCTACGTGGTCCCCCCCAAGCGCAATTTTTTGTATTTGAACATATGCCAACCTTTAATCATGTTTTGTGCACGTATCAGTTTGCCTTTAAGTGAGAAGAATAATGGCAAATCCCTAAACAATGTTGTAAAATTATGAAATGTTGGCCAAACTTAAAAAATGTTATCAACGCCATGGTTAATTTTTATTTGTTTTGAGGAAGTAATTAAACGTCCATCATTAAACAGTCAAAATAAAAATGCATTCCTCTTGTTAGTGATCATTTTTGTCAATGTAAACCTTTTTCCAGTAACAAATTGGCCATTCGCTGGTTTTTACAGATAACTCGTCCCCTAACCGTAACCGAATCACCTCGAAGAATGTGTTGTTTTTGTTTTTTTCCCAACTTGGAGAAGACGAACCCAGCCTAGGTTATCCATTCCCTGTGTGGGTTTTTTGTTAACTGTTTGCGTGGAAGAATGATGGTTTTACCCGATCATCAGCGTACAACAAACGTGTTTCATTTTTTGGGGTGGTGGAGATGGCAGCCAGCTTTGTAGTGGTACCATCCCGCATGTTCCCCGTAAGTTTTTGTTGAATCGAGTTGTAACCCGACCAACAGTGACCCTTTTCTGTTCCCCTCTCTGTCCCCCCCCGTCCACTGGTCCCCCATGGGGTCCCTTTTCATTGGTTTTATGAAAACGCCAACGATGGAAGGTTGGTTCCAGTTTGTTTCCCGGTTTTTTTCAGAAGTGAAATTTGAAAACCTGGTCCCGAACGCGATGTGGTTTTTCTTAGTTTTGCTGGTAGGGAATTTGGCCAGTGTTTAGATTGTAATTGTGCCATGTAATTTCCCCTGTTTTAGGTAAGGTAATGGTTTAAAAATGTTTTTGCTTCTCGCCCACCAACGGCCAGAGAACCAATGTCAGGGCTGTCTCCACGGTTGAAGTCAACTCCACAGGTCCCACAGAAGGGAGAAAAAAAAAAGAGAAAACAATCAAATTTCAACCACAACCCCTGTAAAACCCCCTAATCAGTTTTGTAAAGGTGGACAACCTAAGTGGCCCCGTCCAAATCGACTTTTGTTCAGTTTTTTGTGCTAGTGAGAATGTGACCCTAAGTGTGGCTGTAAAATGCTTCTTAATGGGAGATAATTTGCCCGACCTTAAGCATGAATGAGTGGATTTACCTCGGTGGGCCTTTTGACACATTAGCCCCAACCCTCCGTGAGTTTGCTTAGGGTGCTGTGGCCCGCGGGTCCAGAGTAATCGGGTGGTCCCCCCCAAACTGTAACAGGCTTTCGGCGGGGCCCAAAATTCCGGATCGTAAAAAAAGTGGACACAATGCATTGACCTTCCGTGTTTTGTTTTCGTTTTTTTTTCTTCTTCCTTTTTTCCTTTTTTAATTTGTTCTTTTCTTTTTGTTCTCCCCCCCCTCTTCTTTTTTTTGTTTTGGGGTTTGCTCCTGTTCAGAGAAACTGTACCTTACGGACCCCCCACCCACCTCCCCTCCTTCCATAAGCCCCATAACCTTCTTTTTTCCAAACTGCCCTCCTCTCTCTCTCTTCCTCTCTCTCCCTCTCGCCTCTCTCCTCCTCTCCTCCCCTTCCTCTCTCCGCTCTCTCCCTCTCTCTCTCTCTCTCTCCACACCCCCCACACACACACACCACACCCAAACACACACACACACACACACAACACACACACACAACACACACACAAGATTTTTCAAGATTTAATTATCCTGTGCCAACCCCCTTTGGGGTATGGGAGGGACAAAACAAAGGAAAAAAACCACACTGTCATCCCACTTCCACATTGAACCACAAAAATAACCTAAGCGCACAACTGCCAGGAAAGCGTTTTAATGTGTATTCAAGGCGGTAATGGCATTCACTAAACATAAGAAGCAGGCTGGTGTTCCCATCAAAACTTAACAACCCTTTTTTTTCTGAATTTTAAATAATTTACTCAGCTTTAACACACATTTACCCCCCTTTGGCAGCCGAAGAAGTAGTCCCCCCCCTGAACAGTTTTTTAAACATATTTTTTTTTTTTCCATACTCGTAATACTTTTTTGTTTCTGGGAATAAAAAACCCCGTTACCCCGTAAACCTTGTCCCTTCCCATACTTTTTTGCCTTCCATAATAAAATGAAAAAATTCCGTCCCTCCAACACTTGTTCTTTTCACAACTTTAACAAAAGCGTTCGCGCGGGCAAGACCAAGTTCCCCCTTTTCCCTCCTACTTTTTCCAATTCAACTGAGTTTTTTGTGGTGATTACTACCTCGGAATTTAATTAGTGAAATATTATATTATATCAGTAATTGGTTTTTTTTTTTTTTCCATGGTAATTTTTTTCACGTTTTTTTGAAATCTGTTTTTTTATAATTTTTCCTATAGTAATAGGCCCACAAATTTTATTACTTGAAATAATATACCCTAATTTCCCCCACGAACGTAAACATAGTTATCCTTTCAAATCTAAAGAATGTTTTTTCCTACATACGCCCCCACAAAGAGAGACAGACCAGACAGCGATAGTTTTTTTTAGAAAACATAAACACAGGCCAAAGTTGTCGTAATTTAAGAGAAGAAGAACTGTAACATTGAATTTTGACCACAGGGGGTGGGGCGCCCGCGGACCCGTTGTCTTTTTTTTCCAAAACTAAAAATTAAGCCCGCCCCTTCTACCCGCAGCATTATTTTCCCTTACCGTTTTTTTCCCCATTCTTCCCCGCTCCTCCACCTGAATTCGCCGCCTTTTTGTTCCCCCAGTGACCCTTTCTGTTCGCTCTGTCCCTCCACTTGCTTTCGCCCTGGTCCTCTGTCCCTGTCTGTTCCCCCCCTTTCCCCCCTGGTCTCCTCCTCCCTCTCGTCTTCCTCCC
>JADBJO010016265.1:26351-41023 GCA_016801955.1 Conus betulinus | reverse complement strand
CATACACACATACATATGCATAATCAATTCCGCCACTTCATATCATAGACAATGCTGAATTGCCTTCTATTCTGCAAAAGGAATTACCTTGATCTATTGTCGTCTTCGAAAAAAAAATGATAACGAAAAATTTTCTTCGCCACTGAAAAAAAACAACAAAAAAATACATAACAAGGTCATATGAACGAACAGACACTGCCAGATAACGATGATCAGATTCAATGAACAAACCCATACGATCTCATTCTGAGTAAAAACAAAATACACAAAGAAAGATTCACACAATGCTATGAGGTCGCGTTTTGCTCTAGCCTTACTGGCTTGTACACGAAAGTTCACAATCGTTGTGAGGTCACAGTTTTTCCTCAACCTAACTGGCTTAAATAAAGCAGTGACAAAGTCCATGTATCTTACAAATGACATCAATAATCACAATTTAAATACGCATGGTTCTCGATATTTGATTGGGAGAGAGAGAGAGAGAGAGAGAGAGAGAGAGAGAGAAGAAGAAGAAGAAGAAGAAGAAGAAGAAGAAGAAGAAGAGACAGAGAGACAAAACACAGACAGAGAGACAGACAGACAGAGACAGACAGTGCAGACAGATACACAGACAGACAGAGAGAGAGGAGAGAGAGAGAGAGAGAGAGAGAGAGAGAGAGAGAGAGAGAGAGAGAGAGAGAGAGAGAAAAGAGAGAGAAAGAGAGAGAATGCATGTGCATGCATGCGTCTACGCAACTGTTACACATGCATTTGTGGGCCTACCTTACAGGTGCATGCATGCATGAAAGTTGTATGAACCAAAAATAAACGATTCAAGATAACTACGATGATACGAATCACATAACCAGTCAGGATAATCGCCTGTCATGTGGTCGATCAGCCAACGAAACTGAAACTCAACTACAAAATAAAAGCTTACCTGTTTCTGAGAATGTAGCTTGTTGAAAACCAGTGTTGTTAGCGTCGAATTTGGCTCGAAAAGGTGTAGAATTTGGCGCTGTTGTGCTCTAGGGCTTTGGCAACACAAAACCTCCGTCTCTGCTCTGCTCTAAACTGATAATACCACCGCTTACATACCGATTCTGTTCATTCTGACCTGTACCAGGAAGTCACACTTTGGTCTACACCAGCACAGGGCGGGGTCTTCAGGGGTAGTAACTCTAGCACACATGTGCGTGCGCGCACACGTGAAGAGAGAGAGAGAGAGAGAGAGAGAGAGAGAGAGGAGAGAGAGAGAGAGTTTAATCAATATGACCATGGGCCCTTTCCATGAAGTGGCACGGCGCATTTTCTCAGTTTAACACACAGACACACACACACACACACACACACACACACACACACACACACACGTGTGTGTGTGTGTAGATAGATAGATAGATAGATAGAGAGAGAGAGAGAGAGAGAGAGAGAGAGAGAGAGATGCGGATAGGGGTAGCAATAGGGAAATGGGTGGGGGTGCAGGCGTGACGGCATTAGCGCTAGGAATCTGTACGCACATGCTCACAGGCAGGTGCAGTTTTGTGCGCCGCAAGGAGAAGAAAAACTGGATCAATACACTCTTGTTCAAAGCAAGATTCTTCAACGGGCTGTTCATTTGCAACAGCTAACTCCTGTGACAAACACGTGGGTGGATTTTAAACTTCAATGGGAATATGAAGGTAAAAATTAAGACATGTACACGCAGTATATTTTACTAGAATCGCTTGCTGCTGTTGTTGCTGTTGAGGATTTTCAGGCTCGGATATCGTAAGTTTGACTTCAGACGCTTGTCTGTTTTTCCGCGTGAATTTCCTGCTTCAGCCTTCCCTTCCCTGAGTTAAGCGCTGCAGACCTCACTGAGAAGACTGGTCAGTGGTCGGTGTGTGCGAGACAGACGGTGCTAAGTGCAAGCCAGTAAGAACAAATCATTCAGTTATCAGGGGTGCAGAGTAATGAATAGTCTATGGGTTCAGGGTAGTGGATAGTTTGTGGGTGCAAGATAATCAGCAATCCTCTGGTGCAGGATAAACAGTGATCCGTCAGTGCAAGCAAGCTTGGGCTAGTAAGTGCAATGTCAGTCAGGTGCAAGATAATCAGTAGTCAGTGGCTTGCAGGACAGCGTTAGTAGCCGGCAGGTGCAACATGATCAGTAGTCAGGTGCATAGGATAATTAGTGGTCATCGGATACAGGATAATCAGTGGTCAGGAATTGCAGGATATTAAGTCATCAGTGGGCACAGGATAATCAAATGTTAGTGGGTGCAGAATAATCAAATGTCAGTGGGTGCAAGATAAACAAATGTCAGTGGATGCCTGATACTCCAATATTGAGGGGCAGAAGATCATCAAATGTCGACGGGTGAAGGATAATTAAATGTCAATGGATGCTGGATACTCCCATATTCATAGGCAGAGGATAATCAAATGTCAATGTGTGCAGGATAATCAAATGTTAGTGGGTGCACAATGATGAAATGTCAGCACGCACAGGATAACCGAATGTCAGTGTGTGCAGAATAAACAAAATTTAGTGGGTGCGAGATGATGAAATGTCAGTGAGTGCAAGATAATCAAATGTCAATGGGTGTGGATATAGTCAGTGGCTGGTGGGTGCAAGATAACAAAGAGTCAGAGAGGTGCACTACAATCAAACATCAGTGGGTGTAGGATAATCAGTGGCCAGTGGGTGCAAGATAATTAACCTTCAGAGCGGTGCAATACAATCAAATGTGAGTGGGTGTAAGGCAATCAATGCTCAATATGTACAGGATAACCAGAGGTCAGCAGGTGCAGAACAGTTGGTGACCAGAGGGTGGAAGGTCATCAGGGGTCAATGGGTGTAGGGTCATCAGAGGTCAATGGGGTGGAGGGGAAGAGAAGGGAGGGGAGGGGAAGAGGTTGTCAAATGATGGCGTTGGTTAGTGAACGCTGTTCCATGATGCAAAATGATGGGTGAAGTGAGAGATCGAAATAACCAGTGATTGATGATGGTGGGATGTTACGTTAGAATAGTCTCTGGGTAATCGATGGTTTCGCGGGTGGTTGTCAACATGATGTGAGTGACCACCGGCTGTCACATGACATTAACCAGCCTATGACTGACACTGCAGACCCATGGGGTCATTGACACCCAGCCGTCATTCATTCACTGAACACTGTGGACCCCTTGCACCAACAGCAGCACCAAATCCTGGCAGCACTCCTAAAAAGAACGTTTTGTGTTTATTTTCAGCACTTTTGTCGATTATTCAGCACTTTTGTCGATTAATGTTAAAGTAGTGTAACTATGCACGGAGAGAACGGAATCCACTGCTAAGAAAGGGTATTTAGAAGAAGAAAATATGATTTTTGTTTATTAACACGATTATGCATCTTTCCGCACCTGGTGGACGAGTACATACCATGGTATTGTCTGCTGTATGTGCGTTCAATGACAACCGGGTCAGTACCTCTGTCCGCACCGTCCCTGATCACTATGAGAGAGAGAGAGAGAGAGAGAGAGAGAGAGAGAGAGAGAGAGAGAGAGAGAGAGAGAGAGCAGCTGGCCAGTAGTAAACAGTATCTTCCAGTGTGTGGAAGTTTTGCAGAGGGCGCGCCACAGCTGGTGTGGATGAACAGTACGTGTCATACGCGCGCGGGTGCGGGAAAGAATGAGTAGGCTACATCCACAAGCGAGTGGGCACTGCTGTTAGTTTACGGTCAGCTGTTAGCATAAGGGATCCACAGTCGACTTGCGAACACTGCACGACCACTTACTTACAATTTTGCACCCATTAACCACGCAACCACCCTCTAATGAACCGATGCCAACTGACTGTCCTGCACCAAGTGATCGCATATAACCCACGCACTACCCACCCGTTACCCAGTGATTATCCAACACACACTGACCACCCAGCCAGCACCCGTAGATGGCCGAACGCCCAAATGACCCACCTTGGATCCAACTGGCCTACCATCCACAAACTGTTGACCATACTAACTCCTTTGATCTAGCATCACTACTGATCACTGGTTTGATGCCCATAACTGTCCTGCAGACCGTGACCACACACAATCTTTCACCCACTGACCACTCAGTCAGTGTCTTGCTCTCGCTGACCATTTACTGACTAACCTGTGCGTCCATCATTACGCACCGGCTAAAAACCCATCGATTATCCCGCCCCACCTAGCCATTGTCATCTCATTATCCAACAGTCATTGACCACCCAAACCAGAGTGTATTGCACCTAGTGGTCTGCCACCACCCACTGTAATCACAATGCACCCACTGATCGCCAATAAGCAAACCTGTATCTACTGTGTACTAATGAGCCTGCACCTTACAAAGTGTGTCAAGTCTTTTACCTTTCCTTAGTCTAGGCCATATCCTAGCCTGTGTTTTACCTGTGCCATATCCAGTCTGTGCCTTATCTTGTGCCATATTGACTCTGTGCCTTATCTTGTGCTATATCGAGTCTGTGCCTTATCTTGTGCCATATTGACTCTGTGCCTTATCTTGTGCCATATCGAGTCTGTGCCCTACCATGTGCCATATCCAGCCTGTGCCTTACCCTGTGCCGTGTCCAGTCTATGCATTATCCTGTACCATATCTAGTCTCTGCCTTGTCCTGTGCCATATCGAGTATGTTCCTTATCTTGCGCCATACCCAGTCTCTGCCTTACCCTGTGCCATATCCAGTTTGTGCCCTACCGTTTGCCATATACAGTCTGTGCCTTACCCTGTGCCATATTCAGTCTGTGCCTTACCCTGTGCCATATTCAGTCTGTGCCCAACCATTTGCCATATACAGTCTCTGCCTTACCCTGTGCCATATCCAGTCTGTGCCCTACCATTTGCCATATACAGTCTCTGCCTTACCCTGTGCCATATCCAGTCTGTGCCCTACCATTTGCCATATACAGTCTGTGCCTTACCCTGTGCCATATACAGTCTGTGCATTATCCTGTGCCGTATCCAGTCTCTGCCTTGCCCTGTGCCGTATCGAGTCTGTGCCTTATCTTGCGCCATATCCAGTCTGTGCCTTACCCTGCGCCATATCAAATCCCTGTCTTACCCTGTTTCATATCGAGTCTGTGACTTATCCTGTGCCATATCGAATCTGTGCCTTATCCTGTGCCATATTGAGTTGTGCCTTATCTTGTGCCATGTCGAGTCTGTAACTTATTTTATGCCATGTCGAGTCTGTGATATATTTTGTGCCATATCCAGTCTGTACCTTATTTTGTGCCATGTCGAGTCTGTGCCTTATTTTGTGCCATGTCGAGTCTGTGCCTTATTTTGTGCCATATGGAGTCTGTGCCTTATCTTGTGCCATGTCGAATCTGTGCCTAACATTTTGCCATCAGGAGTCTGTGCCTTGTCATGTGCTATACCGAGTCTTTATCTTACATTGTGCCATATCTACTCTTAATCTTACCCTGTATCATATTGAGTCTTTGCCTTATCCTGTATCATATCGAGCCTTACCCTGTGCCGTATTGTGTCTGCGCCCTACCCTATGCCACATCGAGTCTGTGCCTTACCCTGTGCCATATCCAGTCTGTGCCTTATCCTGTGCCATGTCGAGTCTGTGTTTGTCGTTGGCTTAAGGAGTCTGTGCCATATCATATGCTATGTCGAGTCTATCTTATCCTGTGCCATATTGAGTCTTTATTTTACCCTGTGCCATATCGAGCCGTTATATTTCCCTGTGCCATGTCGAGTCTGTGCCTTATCCTGTGCCTTGTGGAATTTGTGCCATATCCTGTGCCTCATTGAGTCTGTGCCATATGTTGTGCCTTATCCAGCCTGTACATTATCCTGTGCCGTATATGCATATTGAATCTGCGCAATATCCTGTGGAATATGGAATCTGTGCATATGCAGTGCCTCACTCAATCTGTGACTTACGCTGTGCCATGTTGAGTCTGTACCTAATCCTGCTGATATAGAGTCAGTGCCTTCTCCTGTGTAATATTGAATGTGTGTCTCCTCCTGTGTAATATTGAATGTGTGCTTCATACTGTTTATTGTTGAATCTGTACAATATCCTGTATAATATTGGATCCGAGCCTTATCCTGTGTAATATTGATTCTTTGCCTTACCCTGTGTAATACTGAATGTCTGCCTTACCCTTGCCTGATTTGGCCTCTGCCTTTTTTGTGCATTATTGAGTTTGTTCCTCATCCGGTGCCATATTGAGTCTGTGCCTTATCCCGTTCCATATCAAGTCTGGACCTTATCCTGTGTGTTATTGAGTCTAAGCCTTCTTCTGTGTGCTATTGAGTCTGAGTCTTATCCTGTACCTTATTGAGTCTGTGCCTTAATCCGTACCGTATTATTAAGTCTGAGCCTTATCCTGTACCTGACTGAGTCTGTGCCGTATCCTGTACCTTATTGAGTCTGTGCCGTATCCTGTACCTTATTGAGTCTGTGCCGTATCCTGTACCTTATTGAGTCTGTGCCTTATCCTGTACCTTATTGAGTCTGTGCCGTATCCTGTACCTTATTGAGTCTGTGCCTTATCCTGTACCTTATTGAGTCTGTGTCTTAATCCGTACCTTATTATTAAGTCTGAGTCTTATCCTGTACCTTATTGAGTCTGTGTCTCATCCTGTACCTTATTAAGTCTGAGCCTTATCCTGTGCCTTATTGAGTCTGTGTCTTATCCTGTACCTTATTAAGTCTGAGCCTTATCCTGTGCCTGACTGAGTCTGTGCCTTTTCTTTTGACTCTGGCACTTTATTGAACCTTCGTCGTATTCTTCGCGTTATTGGCAGTTCTTTATTCCGTACCTGTCAACAGCTGTGCTATACTGAATCTTAACCATACCGACTTGAAGCCTGGTAGTGTAGTGCATTATGCAATGCAGCCTTAATCCATAGTCGACATGTTTTTCACCTCATTGACAGATTTTAATATGGACAGGTCACGGCATTTCAGTCCAGTCCTGTGCTGTGGTGATACCTATTAACGAGCATAAATCTAGAGACCCCCTCTGCAACCCTGCACACACACACACACACACACACACACACACACACACACACACACACACACACACACACACACACACACACACACACACACACACACACACACACATCCTCCCTCCCTCACTTCCTTGCCTCTTTCATTCTGACCCATTTTTTTTTTTTTTCGCCAAAACCAAAACTAAAAGTCAACAGCATTTCATCTCAGAAAATAAGAAAGCTGAATCCAGGGGTGGGGGGTGGGGGTCGGTGGTGGGTGGGGGAAACGAACCGAAAGTTTGACATACTAGCTAGCTGTAAGGAGTCGATTCGTTTCCTGGAATAATAAAATATCTTCTGTCTGTGTAAATTACCTGCCAGGTAGTAGAACCCTGCTTCATCTGCTTTGTTTTTGTTTTTGTTTTGTTTTTGTTTTTTGTTTTTTTTTATCGCCAACTGTGGCGCTGTGGGATGGTGGCAGTTATAAAAATAGTTCGCTGACTGCTATACCCTGTACCAGTTTTCTTCATTCTCATTATTCTCTTTCGATCAAGATACGTCTATGAATAGTCTCTCTCACAGCAGCACAAATGCTTCCTGGCTTTAATTGATCAGTCTGATCAGTGGTCACTTCAGAACGTACGTGCTCGTTGTGACTAGAGTACACATGAATTTGTGGCCAGTCAGCAAGAATGGAAATGACCAGTGGCAGATCATATCTGCTGATGAGCAGTCAGTTTGGTTAATCAACCCACTTGTCCCTGACGGTTGAACTGTCCACGAATATATATTGTTTTTTTTAATAGTGTTTTTGCACTCAGTGAAATGACAAATCATCTGCCAAGGCCGGACTGATAAAGTCAGGAACTTAAAAAAAACTGAAATGTTGGGCTTCATTCCAAGATATTGGCAATTAGTTTTATTTTTTGAATAATCCGTTTGCTAAATTTTGGCATAAAACGCGGTAGTAGATCTGGCTTCTCTAAAAAAAAAAAAAAAAAAAAAAAAATTCTGTGTTGTTCTCCTCTCTCTCTCTCTCTCTCTCTCTGTCTCTCTCTCTCTCTCTCTCTCTCTCTCTCTCTCTCTCTCTCTCTCTCTCTCTCTCTCTCTCTCTCTCTCTCTGTATGTGGTGTGTGTGTGTGTGTTTTTGTGTGTGTGTGTGTGTGCACATGGTTCTGTTTTTTCACCAACACTTCTTTATGATAAAACGTATAAAACGTACTGGTTATACGAATTCTGGTCCTTTTATCCAATGCTTCACACGGAGCCAGCGTACAAAACAACTCACGCCCACGATGGAGATTTTCCTTAGCAACGTTATGCAGGCAAATATGTGTTGGTGAGAAAACGGAACCGTGTGCACAGAGACAGAGAGTGTTAGCTGCATGCGAGTGTGCGCTCGCGTGTGTGTGTGTGTGTTTGTGTGTGTGTGTGTGTGTGTGGGGGGGGGGGGGGGGGGGGGTCCGTTTGTGTAATAGATTCAGTGAGTCAGTGGAGTCAGTGATTGAGTGTGTGCGCACGTGCGAGTGTGCTCGCAAGAGAACATGGATGTGTATGTTGGAGTCATGAGAGAGAGACACACACACAGAGACAGAGGGAGTGGACACACAACACACACACACACACACACACACACACACACACACACACACACACCACACACACACACACACACGCGCGCGCGCGCGCGCGCGCGCACGCACGCACGCACAAACACGCATAGACACACACAGACATACAGACAACACACACACACACACACACACACACACGCACACACACACACACACACACACACACACACACACACACACACACACACACTCACACAGACACGCATGCACTCATGCAGCAAACAAAACCACACAGATAAAAAAGAGAATGAAAACCACAGAAACACAAAACTCTTGGCTACAATCTATTTGTATCCACATGCAATAAAAGTATACATTCATGAGAAACCGAATATGTACAGGAACCCCCCTAAAAAATAATATGGAGGCATTGGTCAATTCCGGCAGCCTGGACAAACTAATGGTATCACAGCTTTGTACTTTATGTCATATTGAAGAACAGTCGCTAAATACGTATCACACACACACACACACACACACACACACACACACACACACACACACACACACCTTCATTTTCTAAATAAAATTTGTTCTTTGCGGGGATAGGGGGGGGAGGGGGGGGGGGGGGGGGGGGGGGGTAGCGGGGATGGGGAAGGGGGGGAAGAGGAATGAAAATGTTCGGTCGGGGTTATGCTGCCCGGCCCACCCCCTCCTCCAGAAATGGAGATCATTCTCGTTGGAATTATCTCGTGCCGTGATGTATTGCAACAACTGACAAGGTAATCTATTGAAGAATGCTTCTGATGTTTACAGCACAGTTTTTTTCGAAATATGTCTCCGTCTACGGTCAATATTTGTAAGTGGTTCAGATGGTTCAGGTCTGGCTAAACAACGCTGGTAGACGATGACCTTTGTGCTGGACTGCCAACGGCCATTGGTCCAGAAAACGTTGGTTGGATGGAGTCTCCAATAAACGATGCTCTGAAATACTGGTCATGGGGGACAACTTGCTTTGAAGTGCTGAACAGTCCGAGTGAAGACTGCTCATATGGATGGAATGTCTGTCACTCTCTTATTCAGGTTGCTAAATTTTAACTGGGAGGTTGAATGTCGAGAAGCAGAGACCACGGGGCTGTCTATTGGTTCAGCGACATCATCTCCATCAACACGGCTTCTCTCCATTAAGGCTGGGGGCTTTGCAAGGCCCTAAACAGCCAGCCAGCTGCACAGCAGGGACTGTACCGTGCATGTGTTGAAGCCACGTGTTCTTCCATTAAAGATCAGAAACAGTAGTTTGTTTGTCTCACCGCCCAGATTGTCTGGTACACATCTATCGATAAGGACTTAAGAATCACTTTACTGAAACATGTGATATAATGAACATCACAGAGGAAAATACCACTCGCATTCTGCAAGACTGTCTGGCCATGAGAAAACTTTGCAGACGTCGGATACTCAACAACCTGAGTAACGGGATGGGGGGGGGTGGGGGGGGGGGGGGGGGGGGGGGGGGGGGGGGGAAGGGGAGCAGAGTGAGGTGCACTGATGCACCTGTATACTACGAAAATCTGACAGAGGGAAGCCTCACCATATGACCTCTAGACGAAGGAACAAACGGTAGTATGGGTCTTCCCAACTGAGAACCCAGTGGTGGAATTCTAAAGAAACAGGGGTGTTTCAAACCAAGCGACAGTAAGCTTCCTCGCATGATCCGGCCACGTCGCTACCACCACAGTATGGCTTGAGAGCAGAGAAACGATCACAGGCGACTGGAACATCAGCCCCTGTTTGTCTTCAGTCTTTCAGGCATGCTACACTTCCCCAAACCGGATCTTGTTCTCTCTCTTCAAGCGACAGTTGAAAGGAACACGGTTTCAAAAGAGCAGAGAGAAGCGGATAATTCTTCCAGGGCGTCACCTTTGGCCTTCTCCAGTCAACATCACTGGGTGTCATGGCCAGTTGGTTAGAGAGGATGGTAAAGTGTGTGAGGGCTGAAGGGAATATATGAAAAGAAATCTTGCAACAGACGAATTTGTTTAGGTGTTCTTGGAAAGCCAGGCTGCAAAACTTAACGAATGATCCTCGTCCCAAACTCAGCTGACTGACTCAGAATCCAACCACCCGTATTTGTTCATCAGCTCATTCAATTCAATTTGATCTACACTTCTCATATTGCTGGATTCGCAACAATTTAGTAGAGCAACGATTTTCTTCAATTTCTTTATTTTGCAAACTTCAAATCATAAGCGACCGGGCACTCTGAGGCAGAAACAGGTCAGTTTCAGTTTGTGAACAGTATGAACAGCCAATCGCGTATCAGGTAAGATCGCAGTTGCCAAGCAATTTTTTTGTTTTGGTGTATCTGATTGGTTAAATGGTAGTGCTCTGTTTACGAACTTTAACAAGAAAGGAAGTTTTCTGATTGGTTCCTATCAAAAGGACATACCTCTAAACTGAGAGTTGCTTTGAGAGCTTTCTATCGGTATATACCATGCTGGGGTCCTGTAGAGGTTCATTAACGAAATTACAACTTAAAAAGACCGCTTTGGGAACACAATTCTGTTGTTTTTTTTTTTAATTTATTTATTTTTTTTTTTTTTTGGTGTGTGTGTGTGTGTGGGGGGATGCCTCATTAAAAAGCAATCTTAACAGATTTATAGGCTAATTTGTGCAGTGCGAGACCGAAATATGATAAATTAATGCTTATAGAATCTGTTGAACCAAAAATTTCAAAATCACCCAGTCCGACTCTCACTACCTTTTCCAACCTGCTGTACAATAGTGGGCTGACGACTTTGGGCCCCACCCGCGAGAACGTGTCACACAGTGTGACTTCCTGGTACAGGCTAAAACCAACAGAAGCAGTCTCTGAGCGTGGTATTATCAATTTCTGTGTGTTGTTTCACATCAGAAAGAGTGCAGGTCTTGTGTTGCCAGAGCCCTAGAGCCCTCGCGCCCAAATTTGACACCTTTTCAAACCAATTCGTCGCTAACACTGATTTTCAACAAGCTACTTTCTCAGAAACCGGTAAGTCTTTATTGATCTGTGCCAGTTGAGTTTCGATATCGTTGGCTAGTCGATCGCAAGACAGACGATTATCCTGACTGGGCATTTAATTCGTATAATCGTAGTCATCTTGAATCGCTTTCTTTTAGCTCACACAACTTTCATGCATGTATGCGCATGTAACGTAGGCCCAAAAATGCATGTGTAGTAGCGTAGATGCATGCATACACGTGTATACCTCTCTGTCTCTCTCTGTCTCTGTCTCTCTCTGTCTCTCTCTGTCTCTCTCTGTCTCTCTCTCTGTCTCTCTCTCTCTCTCTCTCTCTCTGTCTCTCTCTCTCTCTCTCTCTTTCCTTATCAAACCTGCACCCCTTCCATTTCCCTTCAGTGTTTAATTCTGTACAGGTTTTGCTGCTAATTTTGGATTTGTTTCCATGACATGTAACTCATGTTGAGATGCAGATGAATAGCGATGTCAGACAGTCTGGAGTCAGTGTGTCAAACGAAAGTTGCATTGCAGGAATATATATGGAACATACCAATAGAACATGAGATAGGCTTATGCATAATTTTGTATGCTCCATCTTCCTTTACGCATGCGAGACTTGGACCTTCACAGTGGATCTGGAAAGAAAGAATCCAAGCCATGAAAATGAGATGTTATTGTGAGATAACAATAACAAGCAGATGTTGATCATATCATCATCATCATCATCCATTAGTGCCACAATCTCAAGTTGATTATTCTGACACTTTAGGGGGCAGATGCAAAAAAAAAAAAAAAAAAAAGAAAAAAAAAGAAAAAGTTATTGCAGGAGGCTGGAAGCTCATGACTGAACAGGTCGAGAGTCTCTGGTGTTACAGCAGCCTCCGTCAAGTTTGTCGTTCCACTCTGGATGGTACGTGGCAGGAATGAGTTCTTTTCTTCTTCCATTAATGTTCAGTGGTTATAACTTTGACCATTATTAACAGTTTATGTGTGTATAACCATTTTCTATCCCACCATTAAGGCAGCCATAATTCCAACTTGGGGAAGGTGCATGCTATGTGTAACATGTCATCCATACCAACAGCCAAACTGGCCTTCTTTTCCGAAAGTTGGTGATGAGATGTTATGTGTGTGCAAGATGTTGTGCGTGCATTCACACAGGGAACCTCAGTTTATAGCTCATTCGAAGGACTCGTGTATGGGGAGTCAGTGGAGTCAGAACCACAGTTAACTCCAAGGGAAAAATCCCCTTACCAAATTCGAACCTGTAAGGTCCTCAGGATCACGAGATTCTGGTTCAGTCAGTAATCATAGACACACTGCAGTGGTTGAGAATGGTGGGAGTGTGATCTTCTGTCATGTGAGGTTTGCAGCCCAAAGTTTTGGTTTTCTGTTAGACAGAAGAGCCTTTTCAAAGTCCACATGTGCCAAGCCATGCCTGATCTTATAAAGCCTAGCGAGCCGTGCGATCTTTCACTGGCTCTGTAAAGGTGTCCAGCCTAGTTCGCTGAGCATTTGTTGGACACTTGCATATTTGTGATACCTGTTGTAAACGAAGCAGGCTGCTCTTCTTTGCACTGCTTCGATGGTGGTGATATGCTCATTTGTGTAGGGGTCCCAAACGTACAAGCATATTCCAAGACAGGGCGCACCAGAGCTTGTAAGCAGTCTCTTTGATGCGATGGGCGCTGATCTTCAGGTTGCACCTCAGGAAGCTGAGGGGTCTTGTTGGCTTTGTTGGTGATGTTGTTTATGTGGAGGTCCCATCTTAGATCTTGAGAGATGGTAATCCCCAGGTACTTGGTTGGGGCGACATTTGGCAAGGTCTGGCTATGTAGACGATAGCCTGGACAATAAGTTTTTTCTTGCGACTAGGGCTGATGACTGAAAGAGTGGTAATTTGCCAGGATGGAAAACCGAGTCCCAACTGTTTTTCCCACTTTTCAAGTTTCTGCCAAGCAGTACTGTGCTGACACACCACAGAAAGAAGCACCTTTTCCATCAGATCAAGAATTTGCTATAAAACTGAATGATGGAGATGGGGGGATCCATTTGTCTGAACAGCCCAGATGCACCAGTTCCAACAAGGGGGGGCTCAGAACTGCTCTTTTACGTACCTTTAGTAATGAAAAAATTGGCAAAAAAGGGGAAGAACTCTTGTTCTTTGGTTCTCATCAATGGAGGTAGATGGTGAGAGTGATAACAGCAGACAGCAGGAACATGTATCTTTAAAAACTGATGAACTGTGGTTTGCCAGGTCAAACACAATCCATTTGTTTTTAGATAGTTTAGGAGAGGAAAAATAGAACAAAACAAAAACAAAAACAGAGTGTTTGAAAACTGAAAATCTAGACAACATTTTCTTCACATGAGTTGGTGCTCAGAATGTGACACATTCTGGCCAATGCTGATTGGATCCTACAGATTATTTCACTCAGATTTGAATGACTCCCTTTTGCTTGTATGTACGTATGTTTAGTGGTTTGTACTATTTTTGCAGGTGCTGGGAAAAACAGAAAGAGACAGGTTGCTGTCAACGAGAACTCCCCCGTGATAAAAGCTTTCCGTCGTTACCAGACAGATCTGGACACCAAACATGACAGATATGAACGGGTGGTCAAGCTTAGTCGAGACATCACCATTGAAAGCAAGCGTGCAATTTTCCTTCTTCAGCGATGTGCTGGGTTTGTGAAACGACAACTTCATTTTTTGTTCTCTCTGCCTGTCCCTCTGCATGTGACTGTGTGTGTGTGTGTGTGTGTGTGTGTGTGTGTGTAGTGTGTAGTAGTAGTAGTAGTAGTAGTGATAGTAGCAGTGGTAGTACTCATTCATAGCAACACAGTTTTATATATATATATATTATATATAGAATAGTGATGTGTGTTGGTAGTACTAATTCATGGCAGCACAGTTTGATATCATAGTGATATGTGTGTGTTTTTTTTTTTTCATTTTCAGGATGGAAAGATATGTGTCTGTGTACTTATTTTGTTCCACGAGTGTTGGTGGGTGGTGAGTATATGTGTGTGGGTGCATATATGGGTGCATATATGTAAATATGTGTGTGGACCTTTTGGGATATTTTTTCTTACATAGTTTTTATGTAGGATTTCAGGCCACCTAGGTGGGTATTTGACAAGGCCCAGTATGTTGGTGATG
>JADBJO010016265.1:20000-24887 GCA_016801955.1 Conus betulinus | reverse complement strand
CTGATCGCTTCCTGGTCGTAGATGTCATGTCTGTGACGGTCTGGAACAGGAAGACTGGAACCACACAGAGTTTGATGCTGTCAGTGAGGAATGACCACACAGAGTTTGAGTTTGATGCTGTCAGTGAGGGACCACACAGAGTTTGATGCTGTCAGTGAGGAATGAACCACACAGGGTTTGATGCTGTCAGTGAGGGATGAACCACACAGTTTGATGCTGTCAGTGAGGGACCACACAGAGTTTGATGCTGTCAGTGAGGGACCACACAGAGTTTGATGCTGTCAGTGAGGAATGGACCACACAGAGTTTGATGCTATCAGTGAGGGGACCACACAGAGTTTGATGCTGTCAGTGAGGAACCACACAGAGTTTGATGCTGTCAGTCAGGAACCACACAGAGTTTTGATGCTGTCAGTGAGGTCAGTGAGGGATGAACTACACAGAGTTTGATGCTGCTGTCAGTTAGGAACCACATAGAGTTTGATGCTGTCAGTGAGGAACCACACAGAGTTTGATGCTGTCAGTGAGGAATGAACTACACAGAGTTTGATGCTGTCAGTGAGGAATGAACTACACAAAGTTTGATGCTGTCAGTGAGGGACCACACAGAGTTTGATGCTGTCAGTGAGGAACCTCACAGAGTTTGATGCTGTCAGTGAGGGATGAATCACACAGAGTCTGATGCTGTCAGTGAGGGACCTCACAGAGTTTGATGCTGTCAGTGAGGGACCACACAGAGTTTGATGCTGTCAGTGAGGGACCACACAGAGTTTGATGCTGTCAGTGAGGGATGAACCACACAGAGTTTGATGCTGTCAGTGAGGGACCTCACAGAGAGTTTGATGCTGTCAGTGAGGGACCACACAGAGTTTGATGCTGTCAGTGAGGAATAAACCACACAGAGTTTGATGCTGTCAGTGATGAACCACACAGAGTTTGATGCTGTCAGTGAGGGATGAACCACACAGAGTTTGATGCTGTCAGTGAGGAACCACACAGAGTTTGATGCTGTCAGTGAGGAACCACACAGAGTTTGATGCTGTCAGTGAGGAATGAACCACACAGAGTTTGATGCTGTCAGAGAGGAACCACACAGAGTTTGATGCTGTCAGTGAGGAATGAACCACACAGAGTTTGATGCTGTCAGTGAGGGATGAATCACACAGAGTTTGATGCTGTCAGTGAGGGATGAACCACACAGAGTTTGATGCTGTCAGTGAGGAACCACACAGAATTTGATGCTGTCAGTGAGGAATGAGCCACACAGAGTTTGATGCTGTCAGTGAGGAACCACACAGAGTTTGATGCTGTCAGTGAGGAACCACACAGAGTTTGATGCTGTCAGTGAGGAATGGACCACACAGAGTTTGATGCTGTCAGTGAGGAATGAACCACACCGAGTTTGATGCTGTCAGTGAGGGATGCACCACACAGAGTTTGATGCTGTCAGTGAGGGATGAACCACACAGAGTTTGATGCTGTCAGTAAGGAATGAATAACACAGAGTTTGATGCTGTCAGTGAGGAATGAACCACACAGAGTTTGATGCTGTCAGTGAGGAACCACACAGAGTTTGATGCTGTCAGTGAGGAATGAACCACACAGAGTTTTGATGCTGTCAGTGAGGGATGAACCACACAGAGTTTGATGCTGTCAGTGAGGAACCACACAGAGTTTGATGCTGTCAGTGAGGAATGAACCACACAGAGTTTGATGCTGTCAGTGAGGAACCACACAGAGTTTGATGCTGTCAGTGAGGAATGAACCACACAGAGTTTGATGCTGTCAGTGAGGGATGAACCACACAGAGTTTGATGCTGTCAGTGAGGAACCACACAGAGTTTGATGCTGTCAGTGAGGAATGAACCACACAGAGTTTGATGCTGTCAGTGAGGGATGAACCACACAGAGTTTGATGCTGTCAGTGAGGAACCACACAGAGTTTGATGCTGTCAGTGAGGAATGAACCGCACAGAGTTTGATGCTGTCAGTGAGGAACCACACAGAGTTTGATGCTGTTAGTGAGGAACCACACAGAGTTTGGTGCTGTCAGTGAGGGATGAACCACACAGAGTTTGATGCTGTCAGAGAGGAACCACACAGAGTTGATGCTGTCAGTGAGGGATGAACCGCACAGAGTTTGATGCTGTCAGAGAGGAACCACACAGAGTTTTTGATGCTGTCAGTGAGGAACCACCCAGAGTTTGATGCTGTCAGTGAGGAACCACACAGAGTTTGATGCTGTCAGTGAGGAATGAACCACACAGAGTTTGATGCTGTCAGAGAGGAACCACACAGAGTTTGATGCTGTCAGTGAGGGATGAACCACACAGAGTTTGATGCTGTCAGAGAGGAACCACACAGAGTTTGATGCTGTCAGTGAGGAACCACACAGAGTTTGATGCTGTCAGTGAGGAATGAACCACACAGAGTTTGATGCTGTCAGTGAGGGATGAACCACACAGAGTTTGATGCTGTCAGTGAGGAACCACACAGAGTTTGATGCTGTTAGTGAGGAACCACACAGAGTTTGATGCTGTCAGTGAGGGATGAACCACACAGAGTTTGATGCTGTCAGAGAGGAACCACACAGAGTTTGATGCTGTCAGTGAGGGATGAACCACACAGAGTTTGATGCTGTCAGAGAGGAACCACACAGAGTTTGATGCTGTCAGTGATGCTGTCAGAGAACCACACAGAGTTTGATGCTGTCAGTGAGGAACCACACAGAGTTTGATGCTGTCAGTGAGGGATGAACCACACAGAGTTTGATGCTGTCAGAGAGGAACCACACAGAGTTTGATGCTGTCAGTGAGGGATGAACCACACAGAGTTTGATGCTGTCAGAGAGGAACCACACAGAGTTTGATGCTGTCAGTGAGGAACCACACAGAGTTTGATGCTGTCAGTGAGGAATGAACTACACAGAGTTTGATGCTGTCAGTGAGGGATGAACCACACAGAGTTTGATGCTGTCAGAGAGGAACCACACAGAGTTTGATGCTGTCAGTGAGGGATGAACCACACAGAGTTTGATGCTGTCAGTGAGGGATCAACCACACAGAGTTTGATGCTGTCAGTGAGGAACCACACAGAGTTTGATGCTGTCAGTGAGGAATGAACCACACAGAGTTTGATGCTGTCAGTGAGGGATGAACCACACAGAGTTTGATGCTGTCAATGAGGGATGCCGCTATGAAAGGAACGCGGATTGTCCTGACATACACTGCACGTGTCTGAATCTCTCGGCTATGACTGATGTAATAGATAGATCAATAGACCGATCGATAGATAGATAGGTAGATATATAGACCTGTTAGATAGACAGATAGGTAGATACAGCCCTGCTAGATAGATAGGTAGATAGATAGATAGATAGAGAGATAGAGAGAGAGAGAAAGAGAGAGAGAGAGAGAGAGATAGCCTCATGCCGAAAACGGAGCTCCATAGCAGCCTCTTCTTCATCATACCCGGCAATTATATTTTGAAGCAAAAAAAAAAAAATGAAATAAATAAAATGACCAAAAAAAAAAGAATAAAACCAACTGAAAAAAGAAAGGAAAAAGAAGGAAGAGAGAGAAACAACAACATCCTATGACCTTTCATGCATTTTTCTAAAGGTGTTAAGCTGGAATTCCCTTCCTCGTCGCATAATGCCCCAAACCCTTGGAGTACGTGCATCTAACACAACGAACACACCAAAAAATCTCACATAGATGAATACCAAATCATATCAACTCATCCTCCCTCTACCTACTCCACGTCTTTCTCCTTTTCCTAAACCTTGACGTCTCTGACAGGAGACTGCTGAAACTAAGAACAGTCGCCAGCCTAGCTGTTTCGCTCGTCTGCAGCCTTGTTCAATCAAAGACGAACGGATCACGGTGATGCGTTGGTCAACAGATCCCTGTCTTTCTTGCGCGATCATTTCCCAAGGGACAGCCAACACCCTGACAAATGCTTCGTACCGGCGCCCGACTGGAGTCATAAATGACTCAAAGTAAGGTGGGAAGCAGATAGGGGAAGGGGGAGTGGGGGGGGGGGGGGGAGCATTGTCGAGTTCCCCCCTAGGCCCCCACCCATACTTCCTCTTCCTCTGTTCCTCCACCACCACCCCTCTCACCCGTACCCCACCCTCTGTCTCCCTCTTTTTCATCTTTTTTCATATATATATATATATATTTTTTTTTTTTTGTTAAAAAAGGATGATAAAAGGAAGTTTTAAAAACCAACAGATCTGTTTCGAGCCAGCGCTCTCGTCAGGAGATCCTGACGAGAGCGCTGGCTCGAAACAGATCTGTTGGTTTTTAAAACTTCCTTTTATCATCTTTTTTTAACAGATGTTGCTCCCCAAGGGGTTGAGCACTTTCAGATTTTTATTAGGCGTTTTAGCAGTAGCAGTATTTATATATATATATATATATATATATATATATATATATATATATATATATTTTTTGTACTGTGAAGAAATAAGCGTTATTTTGGGCACTGGTTTTGTTTACTGATATATATTTTAGTTGCAAAGTGAGACGATTGCAGGCGGAAATCTACACAAATCTGAAATAAATGTTAGCCAACACGCATTTAAGATTTGATATATACTTGAACTTACGTCCAGTGATGCTGCGGTCTATTTCAGTCTCCTGAGCCGGAAACCGTTCTAAAGCGGCTGACACACGAGCCTCCCCGCCCGTACGGTTGAGACGAAACGTTTGAACCTGTGCGGTCTGACCAGTCAGTGTCGAACGGACGGAGTGCTTCACGATAGTTTTAAAACGGATGTGAGGTGAAGGTCATTGTGATCCCACTTGCCGCTTCAAACGACTGTACAATTGAATACAAAGCTTTTTCTCGAATATTCAGATTCTAATAATTTTTTGAATT
>JADBJO010016265.1:0-10000 GCA_016801955.1 Conus betulinus | reverse complement strand
CACCACCACCACACTTGCTGTTCAATTTTTATCTTTTTTTTGGGGGGGGGGGTGGGGGGGGGGGGGATCTAATAGTGAGCATGTGATAGAGGATTCGTGAGTGTACTTACGATAGATAGACAGATAGGTTCATATGCTATGGAGACAGGCAGACAGGTTCATATGCTATGGAGACAGGCAGATAGGTTCATATGCTATGGAGACAGGCAGACAGACAGATAGGTTCATATGCTACGGAGACGGACAGATAGGTTCATATGCTATGGACACAGGCAGACAGATAGGTTCATATGCTATGGAGACAGGCAGACAGATAGGTTCATATGCTATGGAGACAGGCAGACAGATAGGTTCATATGCTATGGAGACAGGCAGATTGGCAAAGGCAGATAGATGAACTGACACACACACACACACACAGGTACATATATCTTTGGTGGAGTTGTAATAGATGGATGGATGGGTGGATGGATGGATAGATAGATGACTGACTGATTAGTTCACTGATTAATTGATTGATTGGTAGATTGACTGATTGATGGGCTGATTGATTAATAGACAAATCGCTAGACTGTAGACTAAATTTCTGTGGACTTCCCTCAAATTTGGTCTGTAGACTACATTTCCATGGAACTGTCTCAGTGCATACTGTCAAATACATTTCTACAGTCCATACTGCGTCAAATACATTTCTTCGGGTCATTTCCATGAATTGTCTCAGTGCATACTGTGTCAAGTACATTTTTACAGGGTTGTCTTGAACCACAGTCTATAGGTAACAGTTCTATGAAGATTCCTGAATGCAACGTCTGCTTAGTACATTTCTATGGAGCTTCTTCAAATTTTACTAAGTACCCAGCATTTCTATGGGATTACCCCATGTCTGCAGACTATATTTCCATGGCACATCCTCAACACATCATCTGCGGACTACATTATTTTCGAGTTTTCTCAAAGAATTGTCTTTAGTCCACATTTCTATAGATTTTCCACAAATCATAGCTTGCATGCTACATTTCTATGGAGCTTCTTCAAATCTCCGTCAACACACACAACATTTCTATGGGAAGTCCTCACCCCATGTCAGCAGACGACATTTTACGGCACCTGCTCAAATACTTAGTCTACAGATTACATTTCTAAGGAATTTTCTCAAAGAATTGTCTTCAGTCCACATTTCTATAGATTTTCTTCAAATGATAACCTGCATACCACATTTCTATGGAATTTCCTCCTCCACTATCTAAGTTAACGTTTCTATGGGGTTTCCTCAAATAAAAGTTTACAAACTACAGTTCTATGGAATTTTCTTCAAACCATTGGCTACAGACTATGTTTTTAGGGAGTCTCCTCAGTCCACAGGCAGCAAAGTACACAGTTGTGGAATTTCCTCCTTCAATGTCTAAAGACAACGTTTCCTGTGAAGTTTTCTCAATCCGTGGTCTGCACACTATGTGTCTATGGAATTTCCTCAGTCTATTGTCTACAGACTACGTTACTAAGCGCTGTTCTCAAATCCGTAGATTTCCAAGGAAAATATCTCAATCCATTGTCTGCAGACTACGTTTCTTCCATTGTCTGCAGACTACGTTCTAAGGAAATTATCTCAATCCATTGTCTGCAGACTACATTTCTTCCATTGTCTGCAGACTTCGTTTCTTAATTTCTCTCTCCATTCCCAGTCGGTAGACTCGGTTTCCACAAAGTTTCCTCAGTTCACAGCATACAGACCACATGTCTATGGAATTTGCTCAATCCAGAATTTGAAGACTACATTTCCATGGAATTTATAGGTTTTCCATACCCACAATATGTAGACTCAGTTTCTTTCAAATATTGCTCGTTTGTTTTTGTTTTGGTGCTAGAATTGTTGTTTTGTTTTTTTTAACACTAGCCATAAGTAATGCTGCATATATATAAGCCAAGAGTGCTGTTTGTTTGACTGGTTTTTAGCTCCTGTAGGCCACCACATAGTATAGGAAATTCGCACCATTATTTTTTTTATCTCTACTTTTTGTTTGGCCTCCGCGGCTTGCTAGTCTTTGGTTCACTTTTTTTTTCTTTTCAACGATTAACATGTGTTTTCTTTTCACGGCCATCCCCCCCCCCCCACCCCTATCCCCCGTCACTTTACTCTCACCCCACCTTTTTTGTTTGTTTCTTTTTCCTTTCTTTCTTTTTCTTTTTTCAATCTTTATTCCACCCTGTCGTTTACACAAATGATACATCATATATTATGTGCATGCATGGAGGAACAGGGTAAGATCTGGTGATCGGGATGGATGGGTGGATGAAGGGATGTTTGTTGTTGTTGTTGTTGTTGTTGATGCTGCTGCTGCTGCTGCCGCCCGCTCCAGTGTTTATGGGTTTGCTAGATGCCGTTGTTTACAAGTAGGAATGTGTGTACGCGCACGTTTTGAGGAAAGATAAATAACTCTAACGAGTGCATTTTGAAAATGGTGAGGGCAGGGGTCTCAATGGGCTCGGCTGTGCGTTATCAATGTCATGTTCTGTTATGTCACCTTACTGATACCTCACAACGCGTTTCTTGGAGGCGAAGATTCCATTTTTCCGAATTTGTCGAACAGGAAACGGCGAACGGGGCAGAACGTGACATTGCTAGAATGTCTTGGAGCTGTCTCTCAAGCAACAACAACAGCAGCAACAACAACAACAACAAATAGCTAACAGTTCCAAATCTTCTTTCTATCGAATACACAAAACTAGTAACGTCCCTTGGTTAGCGGATGAAACGATCAGAATGCTAACTTTTGTACAAAAGAAGTTGCCAAGTTGTTTGAAGAAAATCTGGGCGCTCTCTCTCTCTCTCTCTCTCTCTCTCGTCGTCACCAAGCAAACACTTACAACCACTCGCAAATCTCTCGTCTGGAAAACCCGCCTCAGGTCCCACGTACCTCTGTTCTTTTTGCTAACGCCCCTACCCCCCCCACCCCCACCCACCCCCCCCCCTTCCACCTCCTCCATCCCACCTACGGGCCCCCCCCCCCCCTCCCCTCCGCCCCATTCCCAACACCCCCTTCTCCCTCCCGTCCTTGGGCTCTACTCAGTCAGTTTCTTGTCAGCCGTGTGATTTCCCATGGGAAGTGAGCGTGGTGGCATTGTCCAACTGGCGGCCATGGTCACTGGGCCATGACGGCCGTTCCACACAACTGTCGCCCCACAAAGTCAGGAGCAGGTCAGGAACCGAAGGACCCAGCAACACGGCGACCAGCTTTTCTTCGGAAAAAAAACAACATACAAAACAGAAAGAGAAAAACAAAAAAAGAGAGAAAAAAACAGAAAAAGAAAAGAAAAGCCTTTGTCAGTCAGGGAAAGACCATGTTTCTAGCAAAATGTTCCACACCAAATACTGTTTTGTTCTACTCGCCTGAGTTAGTGCTTTTGCGCACACACTTTCTTTCTCATCAAAATTCCTATGATCAATAAGGTGATTTTTTTGGTTTTGACAATGATAAGTGTGATGTTGACATTAGGTCATATCTATTTTGTTTTTTTTTAACATTTGCACGCATCCTATTTTGGTCTATGTCATGAATTTCTGTCGCTTTATTACAGAGTACTGTGTTGATGTTTGGAGAGGACGAGTTTCGTCCACAACGTGCACTACGTCAATGTGTGGGTGGCCGAGTGTGGCTGTGGCTGTGGCTGTGGGTGCGCGTACGTGTATGCGCGCCAGTGCATGCATTCGTGCGCTTTATGTGCACACCCCGAGACGTCTGTGTCTTTCCGTATGTCTCTCTCTCTGTCTGTGTCTTTCAGTACGTCGGTCTGTCTGTCTGTGTCTTTCAGTATGTTGGTCTCTCTGTCTGTGTCTTTCAGTATGTCGGTCTCTCTGTCTGTGTCTTTCAGTGTGTCGGTCTCTCTGTCTGTGTCTTTCAGTACGTCGGTCTGTCTGTCTGTGTCTTTCAGTACGTCGGTCTCTCTGTCTGTGTCTTTCAGTATGTCGGTCTCTCTGTCTGTGTCTTTCAGTATGTCGGTCGGTCTGTCTGTCTGTGTCTTTCAGTATGTCGGTCTGTCTGTCTGTGTCTTTCAGTATGTCCGGTCTCTCTATCTGTGTCTTTCAGTATGTCGGTCTGTCTGTCTGTGTCTTTCAGTACGTCGGTCTCTCTGTCTGTGTCTTTCAGTATGTCGGTCTCTCTGTCTGTGTCTTTCAGTATGTCGGTCTCTCTGTCTGTGTCTTTCAGTATGTCGGTCTGTCTGTCTGTGTCTTTCAGTATGTCGGTCTCTCTGTCTGTGTCTTTCAGTATGTCGGTCTCTCTGTCTGTCTTTCAGTATGTCGGTCTCTCTGTCTGTGTCTTTCAGTATGTCGGTCTGTCTGTCTGTCCTGAACATGATCAGCATGCCCGGTACAGCGAAATGGGTTGTGTAGGCATTAAGACATAGAGACCTTGGTACAGACACCGGAACACTCTCTCTTTCCAGAATCCATGAGGCAAACCTTTACCATAACCCAAATCAGCCCTTAACCTTAATCCAAACTGTAAGTAAGCGTAACCTGATCTATCCCTTCATCCGAATCTTAATCTGCCCCTAATAGTGTAAAACCTCATGGCAAACAATGCAAACAAAACAAATAAACATGCAAACAATCAAACGAACAAAACCTTCACTGATAAACTGGGCTTGTAGTGTGTGTGTGTGTGTGTGTGTGTGTGTGTGTGTGTGTGTGTGAAGGGAAGGGGAGGTGTTACTTAGTCTGGTTTATGGAGTGAAGTGCACTCGTCAAGAAGTCGGGTAGGGAGATGGGGATGGGTAGTAGGTTGGGGGGGGGGGGGGCACAGCACAATTTATTCTCCTCAATCGAGTCATTTACATTCGCCAATAAGTTTTTTGCATGATGGCATTAGAATGGAGAGAGATGGGTATGTGTGGGTGAGAGGGAGGGGTGGGGGCGGGGTGTTTCTTTATCTGTAATGTTGCTAATGGCGAATTTTTAAAAAATGGTTGCTGCTAAAGTGGCTCGTTGTTTTTTGTTTTGACTCTGGGGGCGTTTTTTTAGCGGCAACTTTTTTTTTTTTTTAATGTTTTTGCTTTATTTTTGTTGGACTTTTTCTTCTTTTTTTTTTTTCTTTTCTTTTTCAAGTGCTTTCAGATTTTTTTGCCCAGGGTTTTGGGCGGGGCAGGAAGGGGTTAAAGTCGACAAAGAGGAGGGGGGGGGGGGGGGGGCAGGTAGCAAGGCTGAGAACACACTTCTGGCCTGCTCCCCCGGTTCCCTCTCCCTTCCCTTACTTGTAGCCTCCTCCTGTTACGCATTCTGGTTCAGCCTGGAAGCCCGTCTATTGAAAAGGTGCTGCTGAGAGAGAGAGAGAGAGAGAGAGAGAGAGAGAGAGCACGTGCGAAAGTGGAAGAGGAGTGTGGGGGAGGGGGGGAAAGAAGGATGTCGTTATTCAAAACCGCCTGGTCCTTTTGAGTCCGAGATCACGTTCGGCGTTTCATGTGTGGAAGACTCAGGGAGCCCGCAGTCCACCGCCACACACACCTGAAGGGTGCCTCCTTGGAGATGGACTGATTCTTCCAGCTCACCATCTCTTTGGCTTGTTGCTCGGGTGTCGTTAAGACAGCGCTCCTTATTCTGATCAGCATATGTAACGAAGAAGGGACAAGGATGGAGGGGAAGGTGGTGGGTGGACAGCAGTACACTATGGTGGTATCCAACACAAATGGAACATTAAGCGATGATAATGGTAATCATTTGGAATAATTAAGGTTGGCGGGTGTGTTGTTTTTCATTTGAGGATGTTCTCATCATATTTTCTTTTTTTTTAACTGAGTTTCTCGATGTCGGCAGTCAGTTTGTTTTGAGGTTAAGAGCAGAATGTCCGTGTATCATCTCTTCCAGTCTCACGGCAATGTTCAATGATCTTTACTGAAACAGAAAAGCAATAATTGGGTGGAATATGTTGTTAACATCTCACGCTTAACATTGATGGTGTATATTGTAACTATGTTTCATTGTGAAAATATTCCTCCTCCCCCCTCCTCCTTCCTCTTCTTCTTCTTCCTCCTGATTGTTGAAAATGGAAATACCGGGATTGTGACTGGCTTCTAGCGAAGTTTGAATTGAACATCTTCATTTTTTTTTTAATTCTTAACATTAATGTACCTCGTTTATGCACATGTTAAAAAGAAAATTGCAAGGTTTCACAGAGCGACGTCAAAGAATGTGTTTGATGTTCAGAACCTGGGAGGGAAACTGGGGAGTTTAGGTGGGGTAGAGGAGCTTAGGTGGGGTAGAGGAGCTTAGGTGGGGTACAGGAGCTTAGGTGGGGCAGACGTACAACACGTTATCGTGGCGGGCGATCATCATTTTCACTCATTCTCAAGTCACAGGCGGACTGTTGACATCGCAACCGAGTTGTTTTCGTCGGCGAAGTTTGCTCCCTTGAAAATTGTGTTGATGGCTTTGCTTTCAGACAACGTCACACCACACACACACACACACACACACATATCACATCACACACATATCACATCACATCACATCACATCACACACACACACACACACACACACACACACACACACACACACCCTATCCGCTCCCTTTAATGTTGAATATTGGCACACAAAGGCTTTGTTAACGTTGAAACGTCGGACAGCTGTCAACGTGCGTCAGTTGAAAAGGGCCCCGGGGGAGGGGGGGGGGGGGGGGGCTGAGGAAAGGAGGTGGGGACATTGCGCAATACAAAAGAAGAGATAAATTGTTATCTGTTCTTGCAAGTTAGATCATACTGAATTCTATGGCTGCATGTTATGAATGATTCAGGCTATGACGTGTTATCCTACAGGTCGTGTTGCACAACTTATCACTTCCACCCATCCCCCCCCCCCCACACACACCCACCTCTCGCTCTACCCTTCTCTTCTCCCTTACCTCTCTGTTTTCTGTGATGTTCATTATCTTTTTTTCTTTGTAATAATGTAATCGTAGTCTTTGTATATCATGAAAAAGTGTGCACAAAAAGAGAATGGAAAATGTCCACTGTACATGTCCCTGCATGGTATTACGTGCATGCTCCTGCATGCGCTCTCTCTCTCTCTCTCTCTCTCTCTCTGTCTGTCTGTCTGTACTTTCATATTTATTGTATATTCATCTGTCCAAATTGTGTCAATATACTGGGTATCATGTGCGACTTGACCTATATTTGTACACTTCAAAAGAGATGTCAAATGAATCAATACAATTGCTGTTGTTGCTTAGGTAGGGGAGGAGTATATGATGATGATCAAATCAATCATGCCTGTGTCGGATTCTTGCCCAGACAAATGTAAAATCATGAAATTTTGTTCTTATTAAAGAAATTTCCCGAAACAAACAAAATGTGTGTGTGTGTGTGTGTGTGTGTGTGTGTGTGAGAGAGAGAGAGAGAGAGAGAGAGAGAGAGAGAGAGAGAGAGAGAGAGAGAGAGAGAGAGATCAAATTGTATGGCTTAAACCTGGGGTTTAATCCTCTTTGCGCGTGTACACACACACACACACAACACACACACACACACACACACACTCTGCTAAGGCTAGCTGTGAGTTCAGATCGTGCTCTGCTAGCTCCCCATGTGAAAGCTTGACATGCTGATCGCCCATGTCACCGTGTTGCCATTCTGATGCGCTAGCTCCCCATGTGAAAGCTTGACATGCTGATGGCCCATCTCGCCGTGTTGCCATTCTGATGCGCTAGATGGGTTCCCTGCCCTTTGCTCCCCTCACACAGTTATCTCCGCTTGCCATGCACAGGGCCTGTGTTGTCTTTAAACCTGGCGTGACCTAACCTTGGCATGCTCTTCAACCTGCTGGAGTTGAGGCTTCCTGTTTGTCACGTGCGTGCGTGCGTGTGTGTGTGTGTGTGTGTGTGTGTGTGTGTGTGTGTGTGTGTGTGTGTGTGTGTGTTTGTGTGTGTGTTGTGTGTGAGCGCGCGCGCGCGCGTTGCTCTCTTCTCTTCTTCATTCTTTACTTTTCTCCCCACGAAGAAGGGCCCAGGGCCCCGAAACGTCGGGATACAAATCTGACCCAAAGGACCAGCAAACCACATTCTGGTCAGTATGACCCTTTCCCCTCTGCTCCTAGCTCTTGATGTGTTGGACAGTGTGGGTGCTGCTCAGGCCATCTCCTTTTCGACTTCTCCTTGATAATGTGCTAGGTGGTGTCTCGGCTATGTTAGATCACACCCAGAACAGCCCTGCACCCCCTGAACACCACCGGAAGCGACCCGTCAGCCGTGCGGGGTCTCCTCTGGGTGGTTGCCCTAGGGACCTGCGGTGCTGGGCTGCAACGGGGCGGCTGTACACTGGAAGCCGGCCATGATGAGAACGAAGAAAGGTGTCGGGGGGGTGGGGGGGGGCACATAAGAGGAGACCCCTCCCTCCTCCCTTACCCTCGCCCTGCACCCAGCCAAATCCCCCTCCTCCTCTTCTGCACTCTTCCCGGCTCACCTGATAGCCTACATTGTAATCCGGATTGCTGAACACAACAAACGATCCGGTTTCCTGACAGCCTACATTGTAATCCGGATTGCTGAACACAACAAACGATCCGGTTTCCCGACAGCCTACATTGTAATTCGGATTGCTGAACACAACAAACGATCCGGTTTCCCGACAGCCTACATTGTAATCCGGATTGCTGAACACAACAAACGATCCGGTTTCCTGCCTCTCCTCGTTCCTGGACGCTGCAGTCTCCATCTTCCCGACCTTCTCATTTATGTTTCGTACAAAAGCTAGGGATCTGATGCTTGTTACTGTTGTTGTTGTTGTTGTTGCCGTTTTTGTCTTGTTGTTGTTGCTGATATTGATTTAGGATGTTGTTGTTGTTGTTGAGTTGTTGGGAATGATTTAGGGAACAAGAAATCAATAAAGACAAATTCCACCTTGATATGCAGTACCAACAAATATGCAGATTTAAACACATGAAGCATTCCCAGAAAATAAAGCTTGTGCTAAATCCGTTATTTTTTTTTTTTTCCATTTTCAGATTACGTAAATTTGCTCAAGGTTGAACTTAACGTGGATTTGATTAAGGCCTTAATTCATAACTGAAGTCAAATCAAGTTGTTCGACACAATTCAATACTGCTAACTCGGGGCTTTTGTTTTTCCCTCCCCCCCCCCCCCCCCCCCCTTCAAATTGTCTCCTACTCGTGCGCACAAGCCACTCCTTGATGACTATTCCGTATACTGTGAAGTAGTGCGAGTCTATTCAGCGGCGTCGGAAGACAATTTGAATTCAGGGCAGTAGTGGAGAAATGCATCTTTCAAATTTCTCCCAATTTGCTGAGGGAGAGTAGAGTCGTAACTTTTATATTTCACTTTTTGTAAAACCTTGGGACGGGTGGGCAACAAGCGCCAGGTGTTCAAATTTATCTTTCCTTCTTTGTCCAACACCTCCCCCCCCACCCTTTTTTTTTTAAATTCATTTATTCATCTGTGTTGTTGTTCCTGATATCCGGTATTTCTGTGGCTTCAAAATAGGATTGGGTGGCTACTTCAACAACCAAACTTGATTTTGTCCACGTAAGCCTGTGTCTGTGATATTGAAGCATGGATGAAAATGAACAAGTTGCAAACAACCAGGATAAAACTGAAGACTGCCTCTTTGTTTTTCCATTCTCTCATTTTGTCAGGTCCTCAGCATCTATCCAATCTTTTCTCACTTTACACTCCCTCACGACACCTACACGAGTTCTCAGGATTCCCTTGGTCAAAACACCAATCTCTACATGGCCGGCGCTCCTTCGATTTTCAGGGTCCATTTGTCTGGAGCAGTCTCCCCTACTTTTTAAGAGATTCCACTTCCTTGCAGTGTTCTAATGTGAACTGAAAGCATATTCACTCCCACTTGAACACCACATCCACTTCTGGGCTGTCTTTTCGCCGTTTCATTCCCTTGTCTTAATCTCACTGTTCCTGAAACTGCGTGTTCTCTCTCTCTCTCTCTCTCTGTCTCTCGGGGTGGGGGTGGCGGGGATATAGGGTTGCAGACAGTGT
>JADBJO010016264.1:37500-41031 GCA_016801955.1 Conus betulinus | reverse complement strand
GACTATGTAAACAGGGTGGTGTGTGTGCATATTGTATATTAGATATTCATCATGTCATTGAGTGATTTTAATTATGTGAGATGTTTGTGACTTGTTTATTTCTTGCTTAATATTTATGAAGTTTGCCTCTATTTTCTTTCTATCTTTGGCATGAATACAGCTGTTTATTGTAGTTTATGCTTTTATTCACACTTTGTAAGCGCTTTGAGCTCATCAGAGATGGGGCACATATAAAATTTCATTACAGACACACACACAAACACACGATTGCATTTCATTAATAGCATGTCAAAAGATAGTTTGAAAAAGAAAGGACACAGAAATACTAGGGAAACACACACACACACACACACACACACACACACACACACACACACACACACACACACACACACACACACACAGAGAGAGAGAGAGAGAGAGAGAGAGAGAGAGAGAGAGAGAGAGAGAGAGAGAGAGAGAGAGAGAGAGAGAGAGGTAAGCAACGCACACACACGCACAAAGGCTGCATACGCGCCCGCGCCCGCACACACAAACACACACACACACACACACACACACACACACACACACACACACACACACACACACACACACACACACACACACACACACCGACACACTCAGAAGAATCTGAACTGGACAATAACTGACAGTGCTATAGTTTTCATGACACGGAATGGGGAAAGGACTTTTGGAATCAATGTGTTTTTAGCCTTGATTTAACTGTGGAGAGGGATGGAGCATGGCGGACAGGATAAGGGAGATCATTCCACATGGACGGACCAATGTAGAAGAAACCCCGTTCTCCTAAAGTCTTTTTCAGGTATTTGGGGTTTGGTTTGTTGAAGAGACGACTGTCGTCAGAGGAACGTAAAGGCCTAGGAGGAGCGTAAAACTGCAAAAGTTCAGACAAATAAGTGGGTGATGTGCCAACAAACACGTTAGAACAAAGAGTGCTGATCTTATTCTCTATTCTGGCAGAAACAGGAAGCCAATGTAACAGAAGAGGAGTTATATGTTCTCTCTTGGGAGCCTTGAAAATTAAACGAGCAGCACAGTTTCGTCACTCTTTGCAATTTGTCTGTAAGATTTTTGGGCAGACCAGCTAGTAAGGCATTACAGTAATCTAATCGGGAGAGCACCAGCGATGTGATCAGAGTTTTAGCAGCATCTGTGGTCAGTAAGTGTCTGATGGAGCCGATCTTCCGAATTTCAAAGTGTGCTGATTGACACACTCTACTGATCTGATCTTTCATTGACAATGTTTCGTCAAAGACAACACCAAGATTTCTGGCTGATTCGGTGAATGGAATTGTGCAGCGGCCAAAAGTAAGAGAGCCTGGAAGATCAGATCCACCAGTACACTTTGTGAGCATGCTTTCTGTTTTTTTTTTCTTCATAGAGTTGAAGTTGTTTTGTGTTTGTCCAAAGTTTTAACATCTGCTATACAGCTTTGCATTATTTGCAACACGGTCTGAATTTGTGGATAACAAGCTGACTTGTACAATTCAGTATCATCAGCAAACATGTGATGAGAAACAGCATGTTGCTCGATGATATCAGAAAGACTCGGCTAGAGACCAAGCTCTAAGCGCTTTACAATCAACACTCGTTTACACAACGGGCTGCCTACCTGGGTAGTGCCGACTTAAGAGCTGCCAGCTGGCGCTTCATTCAGTCGTTTCCCGCGTCATCCAGTCAGTATCGTTCAATATCGATCACTCATTTTCCTTACTTCCTTCATTCTTTCCATTTCACTCAGGGTGCATGCTTGTGTAACGTGTCATCCATACCAACGGCCAAACTGGCCTACTCTTCCGAATGTTGGTGATGGGATTTTACGTGTGTGGAAAGATGTTATGCGTGCGTTCACACACAGAACCTCGGTTTATAGTCTCATTCGAAGGACTGTATGGGAAATGGAGTCAGAACCAATGTTAACTCCGAGGGAAAAAAATCCCCCTGTACCGAAACGCCTCGGCGGAGGTTCGAACCCGCAACCCCAGGATCACCAAGATTACGAGTCAGGCGCTTGGGAAAAACTCAATGAGACATGCAATCATTGATAATGTGGATAAGTAGTGGAACAATTTCATCACAACAATTAAACAAGAGAGATGCTGGAATGGGATCAAGAGAACAGGGTTTGGGGGGACATTTGTAACATAGTTTTTCGGACTTCAGATTCAGATACACATGAAAAAGAGGTAAAATGTTTGCCGACAAATTTTTCACCATCAAGCATGTCTGAGGGTAAATGAGCAGACTACTGGTCGCTGTTATCACGGATGCTTTTGATTTTGTCAGAAAAATAATTTGAAAAAATGTCTGGTAGTTCTTGTTGAGAATAAATGTTCGGGAGGACACAAGCAAACAATTTCTCTCTCTCTCTCTCTCTCTCTCTCTCTCTCTCTCTCTCTCTCTCTCTCTCTGTCTGTCTGTCTGTCTGTCTCTCTCTCTCTGTCAGTCTGTGAGTGCATGTCTCATGCAACGTGCGCGTACTCGCGCAAGTGCGTGTGCGTGTGTGTGTGTGTGTGTGTGTGTGTGTGTGTGTGTGTGTGTGTGTGTGTGTGTGTGTGTGTGTGTGTGTGTAGCATGCGGTAGCTGGTCTTTTGATGCAAGTTTGGGAGTTGAGCTGGCGAATGGACGAGAGAGATGAGAGTGAAGGAAGGTGAATGGAGGGGAGTGGAATCATAAAAACAAGAAAAACAAAAGAAAAAGGAAAACTAAAACGAAAAAACAAACACAAGAAAATAATCGGTCTCTGTCTCTCTCTAGCTCTAGCTCTGTCTGTCGGTCTGTCGGTCTGTCTATCTGTCTCTCAGTCTGTCTGTCTGTCTGTCTGTCCGTCTGTCATTATCTCTCTATGACAATCTGTCTGTCTGTCTGTCTGTCTGTCTGTCTGTATCTTATCTCTCTATGACTGCTATTGTCCAGAAAGCGTGCACGCGCGCGAGTGAGTGTGTGTGTGTGTGTGTGTGTGTGTGTGTGTGTGTGTGTGTGTGTGTGTGTGTGTGTGTGTGTGTCCCTAATTGTCCATGTATGTCCGTGAGTGCGTCAGTCAGTACATACGCGCGAACCCACGTGTGTGTGGTCTTTTATAAAAGTAAGCGTATGCAATAATGAACAAGAGAGAGAGAGAGAGAGAGAGACAGACAGACAGACAGACAGACAGACAGACAGACAGACAGACAGACAGACAGACAGAATGAGAGACAGACAGAGACAGACAGACAGACAGACACAGACAGACAGACAGACTGACCAGAAACAGACAGACAGACAGACAGACAGACAGACAGACAGACAGATAGACAGAGGCAGAGTCTGTGTGCATGTGGCAGCCGTCTGTGGGTGAAGTGATTACAGGTGAGCTGTGGATGGACGAGAGGAGAAAGAGGGGTGATGGAAGGTGAGGGGAATACAGTGAAAGGGAAGAAAACAAAAAGAAAAAAAAAGTAAAACAAAACGAGCATGCACAAGCAAACAATCTCTCTCTCTCTCTTTCTCTCTCTCTCTCTCTCTCTC
>JADBJO010016264.1:30000-32500 GCA_016801955.1 Conus betulinus | reverse complement strand
CCAAGGAGTCAGTCTGGTCCTCCCCCATTAAGTCTCAGGAGTCAGTCTGGTCCTGCCCTCCATTAACTCTCAGGAGTCAGTATGGCCCTACCCCGCATTAACAGAGTCAGTCTGGTCCTGCCCCACATTAACTCCTAGGAGTCAGTCTGGTCCTACCCACATTAACAGGAATCAGTCTGGTCCTACCCTTCATTAACTCCTCCTAGGAGTCGGTTTGGTCCTGCCCCATATTAAATTCCAGGAGTCAGTCTGGTCCTACACAACATTGACCCCCAGGAGTCACCAGCCGTGGTGAAGTGGTTAGCGTCGCAGACTCCCGGCTGGGGAGGTCGTGGGTTCGATTCCCATCGGTCTTGTGGGAATTTTTTCTGCCCCGACCGGATCCCGGCTACGGGCTCAGTTTGGGAAGACTGGGACCACACAGTCGAGTTTCATTCACTTAATGGATGCGTCTCTGACAGTGTTGTTCAAGGTTCCTGACCAGTACTGCAGGTGTCTGTAGCTCTCGGGCCTGGTTGACGTCGGGATATACAATAATGAAAGAAAGCGTAGAGTACAGCCCTGTCATGCAGTGTCAGACCGAAATGGAAATCCGTAGCATCATCTTTATCATCCTCATTCTCATCGATCAGCATAAAAAAAGTGTCAAACTCTGTGGCCCTTCATGCCCTGCTCTCATGGTGACCTCAGTTTCGATGTCCTCTCCACGTCTGTGGCCTTGGTTAAGCTCCGTCGGGGTCACCGTATCGGCGGGTCCATGGGGGCTGTCGTTGGAAGGACGTGGTGGCGCCCTCCTGGGGGAAGCTCACTCACGCCGGCTCTGCGACTAAGCAATTATTGTCGTCAGTAGGTTGTGTCCTGCGTATGTTGGACCAGAACAGGCGCCACTGAACACCGGAAGTTACTCGGCAGCAGTGCAGTGTCTCCTCCGGTGGGCTTTCAGGACAAACAGCATACTCTGGCGGTGTGGATAGACATGGAAAAGGCGTATGACAAGGTCTTGAAGGATGGCCTCCGGAGAAAACTCTCCAGAAGAGTGGTGTGACTGGCTGCATGTACCAATGGATCTCGCAGTACCTGAAACACAGAAGGCCCGAGTCCATGTCAACGGAGCATACAGTCGGAAGAAGACACTGAGAGAAGGAGTCCCTCAAGGAGGTGTCCTCAGCCCTACCCTATTCCTTGTCTTTGTCAACGACATCGTCAGAGATGTGCCACGCAAAGTCCAAGGAGCCATCTCTATGCAGACGATCTTGTCCCATGGTGCTCGGAAGAATACTTCACAACTGCCAACTACAAGCCTGTAGGCGCTGAATGTTCTCGAAAGCTGGACAAAACAGTGGCTGGTAACAATTAATGCCAAGAAGATCACTTACACTGTTTTCAGCCTCTCACCCAAAGAACAGAAGGCCAACCTGAGCATCAATGGACAAACTCTGCTTGCTGAAAATAACCCCACGTACCTGGGAGTCACCTTTGACAAACGCCTGACGTGGAAGAAGCAAGCAGAGAGCAAGGGGAAAAAGAATTAAGAGCAAAGTACGCCTTGCCCTCATGAAGAAGCTGGCAGGAACAACATGGGGTGCAGAACAACGACGACCCTCAGGAGACTGTACACTGGTAGAGTCAGGCCAGTGCTGGAGTATGGCATGACTGCATGGGGCACTAGAGCCAAATCCAATTTTGAATGGATCAGGAAGATTCAGAATCAAGTTGCCCGTATCGTCACAGGAGCCATGAAGTCTACGCCAATCCAGGAGCTTGAAACCATCACAGAGCTCCAGCCCCTTGAGGACCGCAGAGACGCCAAACTCCTGACCCAGGCTGCCAAGTTCAAGAGGCTGCAAGGCCACCCCATGAAAGACAGACTGTCCCAGCCAACAAAAGGACGGCTGAAGAGAGGGAACTTCATACACCAGAGCAGGATCCTAGAACGGCAACATCAAGATATCCTTGACCATGACCCCAAAGTGATACCCCGGTGTCTTGCCGTCCCTCCATGGAGCGAAAGAACCCCCCTCCCCTTATCCAGTGCAGCATCCCTGGTGTTGGCCCAAAAGATTCCCAAAGCGGCCCTGAAAGAAAGTCCCTCACCCTTGAACACCTCCATAACCACTTCCCCAAGAGTCCTGGACTCATGTCTACACCGACGGCTCTGCAGCAGATGCCATTCGAAATGGAAGGGCAGGAGTCTATGTCCAATATCCAGGAGGCAGAGAATAACAGATCTGCCTCGCTGCCGGCCTGTACTCCACAAATCACAGAGCTGAAGCAGAAGCCTGAAAACAGCAGCAGCCCACATCGAGGTCAGTCCCTACGCCAGCCAACGTTGTCTTCCTGACCGACGCCCTGTCCATCTTGCAGGCCCTTCAGTCCAACAGAGATCCAGAGCTCAACGATCTGTCCTCATCTCTCGCCTCCCTCTGCACAAGTCACACAGTCACCCTGCGGTGCATTCCCTCCCACTGCAACGTGCTCGGTAACGAGACTGCTGACTCCT
>JADBJO010016264.1:0-10000 GCA_016801955.1 Conus betulinus | reverse complement strand
ATCATCAATCAATAAGTACTCAAGTGGCATTAAAACCATAAAAGCCTCAGAGTTGAAAAACAGTTGTTGAAGCACTGAGCCACTGGAAGAACATGAACATGGAACATCTCAGATCGAAGCTCGTTACTTCATTACAATGTTTGTTGCCTTCATCTGGTCACTCAGTACTTCCACCCTTTTTCCATGTTTTGCCTTCTGCTTGTTACAATTACTATTTGAAAATCATTGCAAAAGTTTTTCAATGCGTAAATGCTCATATCCACGATGAATTATATGCGTACACGTATATGTAAAATGAACATAATAGAGGTGAAACTGCATCAATGGGTTACACAGTAAATACTGAAAGCGCTTCTAATCATAGGACTTGGTTTATAAATCCATTGGTGCATGGATTAACCTCAAGAAGGTGGCAAGAAAGTAGAGTGTGTTCAGATCATAGCAGTTTTAGCCTCTCCAAATCATTGTCATTACAGTTTGTTCTTTACCTAAAAAAAATCTGAAATTACAATGGACCTGTCCTTTCAAAATATCCAGCTAATGTAACTATGTGTTTATCTTTCTAAATCTTTGACTAATAACTGTTTGTTTGTTTTTTTTTTTTTGTGGTTAATAAATCATTACTGTTCATGTTATCATTGCTTCTTTTCAGAAACCTCTGCCAGTCGCGCAGCAATGTCGTTCGTTATAAGCTTTCAAAACAAAAATTTAAACCATTGATCAATAAAATTATTTTTTGTTGTTTGTCACCAAATATTCAACTTGCTATTATTTCTCCAAACTAACTACCTGTCTGTATGTCTGGTATGTCTGTCTGTCTCTCTCTCTCTGTCTCTCTATCTCTCTCGCTCTCTTTTATTTTCACACTTGTAAGTCACTTTTTGCGTAAGGCGCTTGCACGCGTTCGTGTGCACAAGTGTGTGTGTATGTGAGTGAGTGAGTGCAGTGAGTGAGTGAGTGAGTGATGTGAGTGTGTGTGGTGGTGTGGTGTGTGTGTGTGGTGTGTGAGTGTGTGCTGTGGTGTGTGTGTGGGTGTGTGTGTGTGTGTGTGTGTGTGTGTGTGTGGTGTGTGTGTGTGTGTGTGGTGTGGTTGTGTTTGTGTGTGGTGTGTGTGTGTGTGTGTGGGTGTGTGTGTGACGTGTGGGTGTGTGTGTGTGTGTGTTGTGTGTGGTTCGTGTGCCATGCTCTTGAGAGTGCATGAACGTATATTTCTAGAAACACCGCGCGCAGCGTTGCCATGCTTGTGTGTGTGTGATTGGGTGTGTGTTGTGGTGTTTGTGTGTGTGTGTGTTGGTGTGTGTGTGCGTGTGTGTGTTGTGTGGTGTGACATGTGGGCGCATGTGTATGTGAATGCAGCGTGCGTGTATGTGTGTATGTGCCGTCTGTTGTTGGGTCGTGCTCGTGTGTGTTGTGGGTGTGTGTGTAGTGTGTGTGTGTGGGTGTGTGTGTGTGTTTGTGATGTGTGTGTGTGTGTGTATCTGTGTGTATGTGTTTGTGGCGCGCGTGCGCAGCTACGTGCGTCCTGCAGACGTGCGTCACGTGCGCACGTAGTCTGCTGTTGGTGTGGTGTGTGTGTGTGTGTGTGTGTGTTGTTGTGTGTGTGTGTGTGTGTGTGTGTCGTCGTGTGGTGTGTGTGTGTGTGGTGTGTTTGTGTGTGAAAAGTACCCCAGTGCCATTCTACGACGAGAATAGCCCTAGCAGACCTCTGAGCAACCATATCAAACGTTGTCGAAAGACATCTCTTGGAGTTTTTCGGCACTCTTCCCAGGAATTCGACACGCTGCAAATTTGTAGGGCATAAATGACAAGTGAGCTGGCCCCTGAGGGTCTGGTTGGTTAAACATGTGACACCACACAATGTCCCGCAAATACCCAATTTGTCACAGCTTCACAGGCTTTGCTGGAACTCGTTACATATCGTGGAGCAATGAACCCATAATCGGGGCAAACGACTCTCGTACCTGCGATAGCGACCATCCTGTCTACAAACTGTCTTGTAAACTCAGTTTGCCTATATTTTGAGTGGTGCAGAGATATTAGACACAGTTGTTACAATTATTATACAGTAACATTATTAAACAGTTTGCTTGAGACTGAGAAGTCTAAATATTCCTTTTTACAACGGTTGCTCAGTTTTTTTGTAAAGTCCAAAGGTTTTTTGGTCTTCAGAGAGGCTTTACTTGATTTGATTACGTTTTTACTTGGCGCTGCACTCAGTGCCTTCCCAATGAAAAAATTAAGGAGTCCCACCAAGACGGAAGAGTATCTGGAAATGGGTCACCGATAGCCAACCACCAACGGTTCCAACGGTAAAGAACGAACGGCCACCATCAAGAGACCTTGGAAGATGGTAGGATGACACCCTGAAAGACACAGAGAGTGGAAATGAAAACCCAGTAATTGTCAGAAAAGAAATCCTGCCAGTGACAGACCGATGTGGCCCCCCCCTAACAAGTCGTCTGGTGTTTGCACAATTTACCCCCCAAACACTCCTCGGCCTTTTACTAATGGACAATTTAAGCACAAACCTCAGAGGAATCAACAACAGAGACCAAAATCAACAAAATACTCAATGGAGAATGGCTGCGTGCTGTTCATCAATCTGGTCTGCACTAACGGTTGTTACTCCCCGTTTCTCCAAAGAAAATTAAAGCTTGCCCTTGAAGTCCATCCTAAGGATAGTACAACAATGGGAAATACAAAATTGGCTAACTATGCTTGAGGACTCAAGAAGACAAGCTTGTGAGACCCGGTGCTAAGGGTTGAAAAATAATGGAAATTCGAGAAGGAGTTTAATTGAAATCCAACATCTTCTATATCGATATGACATGTCAATGTCAGATGTGAGAAAATGGGTAAATGTGGCGTAACTAAATTATGTTTATTTTGCTGGTGAATGTGTGTGACCACAAAATTAATTTCTCAAATGGATAAATAAAGTTTATCTTGGACTTGACTTGGCTTGACTTGAAGTGGGAATGGCAAAAAATTATTATCCAGGTGAAACAAAATGGAATAATTAAAAACGTACCGGCAAGCACTGGGGGCATGGCGAATAAAGTGGTGCGTCAGGGGAAAAAAAAAAGAAAAGCCAAGAAGACACGACGAAATGCAGGAACTGAAGAAAAGGAGGTGTCAATAGAATCCAGAACGTAAGATTTCACCCTCAGTATGCAACCTCTGCTACCCGGACTCAAAAACTGATGAAAACGGGAGAAATCAGATGACCTTGTGTACTTCTGTTCGGGCAAACCCTACTGTGCAATTGTGTCCTGCCCGTTTATGCAAAAAAGCAATGCAAGCCCAAGGAAGGTTAACATGGAGGTTGCAATAAACTGACTAAAACGAGATATCGTAACTGTGGCTAGTACTGACCAGCAGAAAACAGCTATTCAACCAATGCCGTGAAGATTCATAGGCTCAAGCTACAACAGCTGAAACCACCGTTCTGTCAGAAGAAGGGTGTTGGGAAGTCATGACCTTGATGCGGCCCCAGCTCTTCAAGGGGGTAAGACGTTCAGGACCAGATCACTTGTACGGGAGGAGAGGGTTGGGAGAGGGGAGGGGGGTTGGTCACTGAAAACTTTCTGTCGTCCAGCTCTCCCTGCGGTCTTCCTACTACCACATTCGTGCTAGGTTAAACCACTTCATATAACACAATTTACCATAATATGTGTGATATTACACAGCACAACACGTAGTACAATCAATTGTCATTTTACATACCACGAATTACAATTGGCTATACTATACTGTTCCCATACATGTGCCATCAGCCATAAGATAGCAACGCCATGATGTAACACATACAAGTGCGAGCTATATACTATACAGTTGGGGCTAATCATACCAAAACTGTAATTATATCGTCACGACCACAGTAATACCGTGCCACACAATGTCTTTTAGTACAGAGTGGACTTTGTCATGGCTGTATCATACCATAGCTGGCCACACAACAACACCATTTTCTTAGTAGTAGCGTACTACATGACGCAGAGAGCATCCATTCATTTTTTCAGGCTATATAACATTCTACCACCACCATGCCTCATGTTATAGACCAGCCTATAAAAACGAAACCCATAGCATCCCCAAGGTCTATAACAGCTTATGACATCATCCCAATCCATAAAACATGTTTATAACTATAGCGCATAATACTACAATCCATACCAGATTCGAAGAGGGTTTGGTATTAAAACTGCTTTCACGTTATGAGTAATCCAATACCACACACAATACCAGATAGAAGTATCACATTCCAATCATATAGGCTTTTGACCACACTATTCCACGTCACGGCACACATATCACTACCATATAAACCTTACCAGGACAAATAAGATTTACTACATTGAAAGAAAAAGTGGACGCCTGTGCTGTTCGTGAGGGCTACCCGGCGCCATTACAAATATAAAAGCCGAACGTTTAAAGATGAAGAGAAGACAGAAACACACGAAATATTAGAGGCTTATAAACTCTAACATCATAAGACCCCAACATACATTTAAAACCACTAGAATAATGCATGCAGACAAACAGAATCATCCCCTACACTCTTTCCCTACGTTGTTTTCTCGACCTAACTCTCCGCCCTCAAACTCCCAGCGACACACACAACACCCCAATACAATACACACACACAAACACACACACACACACACACACACACACACACACAACACAACACACACACACACACACACATTATTTCAGGATAAGGACATATAGACCGATTAACAGTGCTGTGCATAAAGATTAATCCATCGTAAGATAGGGCATGGAATAAGATTGTCTTCAAGCCTGACTTAAAAGTGTTCAGAGAGTTTTGCATTGAAAAGTGAGAGAGGCAAAGAATTAAAAACAGTGGGGCAGCGAAAGAAAAGGAAAACGTCTTGCGATATCTTCAGCCAAACACGGGTTGGTGGTTAATGACCGAGCGTCCGAGGGGCAGTAGCGGTTTTGTGATGGTGTGTATTAGTTTAACTAGGTTTTGAAAGGTAGGAGGGGGCAAGATCGTGGAGGCAATCGAAATGAGGATGGCAATTTTGTGTTTAATGCGAGGATCGAAAAAGGGAAGCCCGTACAGCTTCCTCAAGAGAGCGCTTTCCATAGTCAAATTTGCGTTTTCTGAGAAGTATGCGCGCAGACAGTGATTCCGGGCCCTCTGTAATTTATCCACAGCGCGTTTGAAAACCAAACAAAACAAGAAGATTGCATAGTCCAGTCTGGACAAAACAAAATTGCTGACATGAGGTTTATGGCTTCATTGAATGATAACAAAAAGGACGGATAACGACGGATTCTGGGGACTCAAGATAGATGGGTCCTACACAGTAGCTTTATATGATTCTCTCCATTGAGAGGACAACGATCCAGATGTACCCCAAGATTCATACAGACTTTGGCAAAACCCGATCTCTGATCTCTCTACACTGGTCGAAAACAAAAGAGATGATGTCCGCTCGAGACTGCTTTTGAGCTGCCTGGCTGTGTTCCACCCAGATGACTCGGTTTTCTCCCATCATTTCATTTTGCAGCTTGTGTTGACAGTCATCCATTTTTTGACATATTCTAATGTCGCTGAAAAGTGGCAAGGAACTGGGGACAACTGACAGGATAGTGCTGACCTGATGGCAACTGTGCATCGTCGCAAAACATGTGATGCATAAACATCACATGCTGAATCTGCTTGACTGAGAGGTTGAATGTAATATGTAAAACAGCACAGGGCCTAACACGGAAACACTGCAGACTCTCAATACTTCATAGGAAACAGGTTTTGAACACATGATTGAGTACAAAAGAAGGGAAGTAGGCACTTCAAAGTACGATGCAAAACATTTTAGGACATTGCCTGGACGAGTACCCAAGAAGACTGGTACGTCGACTTAAGCCAATAGTCATGGTTCCAGCGTATCAAACGCTGCTCTGAATAGATCGTCGTATGGAGAGCAAAGAGTTATGTTACTGTGGTCACATAGATCGAGTGTAGGTCAGAGCACAAGATATTTACCAGGGTACACAAGCAGAAAGAAGGGTAATGGCTACTATATAAAAAACTGTAACAACATATAGTTATACGATAACTGAACTTATTTCACGCCACACGAGCCCACCACCATCACAATAAATTGATGATACCATCTGTAACATCCGACATGTATGTATGCCTCGTTATGTGACAAGACTATACCACAGCACATCTATTAAGACCATACTGCTTCAAACCTACCATTCTTATACTAACACAACACCATATTTTATGCCCAGGGGTTCTCCATGGTATATCGCTGAGGGGAGGGGGGGATAGGCGCGGGGGGCACCCGGGGGTCAACATCACAACTTACTATGTTACACCATATTACATCATGCCTTGCATACCATAGCCATCCCACACCACAGCCTACCATATCATACATACCACATTGTACCATTCAACACCACTGCATTTCAAGCTATGTGATACAGTGTCACTTTGCATCATCCCACATAAGAGCACACTATGTTTTTGCATATTTTATCATAACACCACCATACCACACCAATATGTACCACAGCACGCAGTCTTACACCAAATTTCATCATATCATCTCACACCACATCTCCCAAAACACACTATATCATCTAACTCAATACCCATATCATGACACAGCAAAATATAATCATCGTATAATACCATATCATACCATTTCATATCACATTTCAAACAAATTATACTGCACATTTCCATATTATTATCATCTCACATCATTATATCCCAGCATACCATCTCCCTCCAAATCCTAACAAACCAAAGCATACCATATAATACCACATAACATTACCTCACACCACACCATATTAATGAGAACAACAACTCTCCCACCACACCATATTAATGAGAACAAACAATAATACAACAAAAACAAGCAGGAACAACAATAATAATAATAATAATAATAACATAATAATGATAATAATCTAGTATTTTGAAAGCGCCTTGCCAAAGGTTCTAGGTGCTGGCAATCCACACTCTCGTGTATGCAACGGGCTGCCTACCTGGGTGGTGCCAATTGAAGAGCTGCCTATGCTTCACTCAGTCGTTTCCCGTGTCATCCAGTCAATATTGTTCTCACAATTTCTTTACTTCCTTCATTCCTTCAATTTCTCACGCAGGGTGCATGCTATGTGTGACGTGTCATCCATGCCAAATGGCCAAACTGGCCTTCTCTTCCGAAAGTTTGTGATGGGATTTTACGTGTGTGCAAGATGTTATGCATGCGTTCACGCACGGAACCTCGGTTTATAGTATCATTTGAAGGCCTTTATGGGAAATGGAGTGAGAATCAATATTAACTCTCCAGGGAAAATACCCCCCCCGTACTGAAATGGCATGGTGGAGATTCGAACCCACAACCCCAGGATCACCAAGATACGAGTCCAGCGCTCTACCAACTGAGCTATTCCAGCCCCTGGCCATCCCTCATTACAGCATATCACACCATGTTACATCACATCATCATCAGCAACACATTAAGTTGTATTACATGACATCATTCCACTTCATACCTTTTCAATCTGTACCACAACACACAATATATATTATTCATCAGATAACAACACACCATGGCACATATGACATACCATAATTTACAATTTATTGCACCATACTGTCTCACATTACACTATCCTACAACAAAGTATATCATACTGTTCCATATTACACCCTAGTGTTTCACACTATATCATTCCAGAACACAGCATAACCATATCATGCGATATTACACCTTGCTGCTTCACACTATGCTATTAAACAGTATTCCCTTACACTGCTTCACATTGTACCAAAATATTCAGCAAGGAAATACAATACACTGCAGCACAAACGAAATGCAAGCAACACTATGCAATACAGAACAATCCAACAGGAACACCGGCAATGCACGAATACACACATCACATCGTATCATGTCATGTCGTGCCTAATACATTACACCATGTAATAGTTGTAAAAGAATGTTTTGATATTATTATAATCGTGGAAAAAAATGCAAACCTTACGTTGCTTTCCCATACTGCTGAACTACTTTGTATACTACTGCTCAGATTACACAAGACCAGCAGATATACAAACTATATACTCACGATTTCCGCAACTCCCCCAACAGCATTTTAGATAGACAGCATTGGAAATCATATTCACAGTACGTTCTTCCTCGCGGCAGGCACTGGTAGGCACAACCTGAAAATATAACCAGTCCTTTATATTGGTTAGCCTTCCACATTTTCATGTCCTTCTCATCGTCAACACTGTAAACACCAATGTCATTGTCCTCAATATCAATGCCATCCTCATCATATTCACTGTACACACCAGTGTCATTGTCCACATTATCAATGTTCTCATCGTCATCACTGTGAACACCAGTGTCATTGTCCTCAATATCAATGTCCCTCCTCACTGTCATCACTGTAAACACCAGTGTCATTGTCCACATTATCAATGTTCTCATTGTCGTCACTGTAAACTGTCATTGATTACAATGTTCTCATCGTCGTCACTGTCACCAGTGTCATTGTCCACATTATCAATGTTCTCATCATTGTGTCGTCACTGTAAACACCACTGTCATTGTCCACATTATCAATGTTCTCATCGTCGTCACTGTGAACACGTGTCATTGTCCACATTATCAATGTCCACATTATCAATGTCCTCCTCATCGTCGTCACTGTAAACGCCAGTGTCATTGTTCACATATCAATGTTCTCATCGTCGTCACTCTAAACATCAGTGTCATTGTCGTTTGAGTAAATGTTTAATAAACAGCTTCAGCTGACCGAGCCCTTAGCACCCACTGGATGATCCAAGGTCTGAATGGATGATTTGTCTCCCTTTCACTATCACAGAAAGGTTCAAGCTCAGGAGGCATCCTCACTGCCTTTGATGCCTACTGTCATTTGACAAATAGTTATCCTACAATTTCGACCTCCCTCACACAGTTCAAACATCCACGCTAGCTGAGGGCGCTACTGCTAATTGGCCAATTACCTATTTCTCCACCATGCTCGAAATTCATGTTTAAAACCAAAGAATCTTCGGTGAGATATTTTGCTCATTTGACAATTCCGCCACTATGAATACAATGCCCTGCAGTGGCTAAAATGCGTTAAAAGAGCTGAAACTCATAATTCCCTCATTGAAACCAACTCTAATCTGAACCTCTCTTTAGCATGCTTATACAGTAGAACACACGCAATTTTATTTTGTGGATGAAAATAGAAAATAAGGAATATTCACATACTAAGAAAAGCAATACTCACATACCAAGAAAAGCAAACAAATGTGAACACCCAACATGAAATCTCCACCAGCTCTTATCCATGTGGCTGTATATGCGTAAACGTTCTGTTTCTACAAAAAATTCTTCCTCTCTTTCGTTTTTTTTTTCTGCAGCCTGATACCAACTACATTTATCGCCACACACACGCCACTGGACTGAAACGCACATGCACACTATCTGCTTATTTGCCCTACCATTTTAGTTCCACTTATAGTCCCCTTTGGATGGGGTATCTTTACTAAGACGGGGTCACATCTTGTTTCACTAACCCACTCCTTGCCAGTACCTCTCGGCATGTGTCATAATGTGGACAAAATCAGCTGATCTCGTCTAAATTTCCAGGCCAATAGTACTCCTTCATGATCTGTGTCACCTTCTCACTGACAGGGCCCAATGTTGATGTTGCATGTTTCGCTGACATTACTTTCTTTCTGCTTTGCCTGTGCGCAACAATCTGCCTTTTTGTCTTTCCTGGGTCCAGTTGGTGAGAGTTTGGTGCGCTATGCCATTCTCTGACTCAAAGCGATTGTGCCATCCTTAACACCTTTCTTCTCCCCACTGTGAGTGAGACCAAACAGTTTTTCTTAGGGAGTACTCACCACCTGTCTGTCTGCTCATAACTGAGTTTGTGTAATCTAAACAGACATGCTTCGTTGCTTTTGTAAGGGTGT
>JADBJO010016263.1:0-41035 GCA_016801955.1 Conus betulinus | reverse complement strand
ATGGGGTGGATCAATAAACCAGGAAAATGCATTCACACTCAAGAGAGAATTTTATATTGCTATTTTACATACTCATAAAAAAGCTGTACCAACTTAAAAAAAAAAAAAAAATCAAGAATGTTTTTTAAAATTTAAGGGCTAAATGAGATAGTTTATAAATTGTCACCTTAAAAGTAAAGAGTCCAGTATATGATAATACAACACTCACTTTAATGTCAAAACCAAAGTCACTGTTGTCTTTAAGCAGCCAGAGTTCAGCTTCAGCTATAATCTGCTGCAATCAGTATGTCTTTTATAATCTGCATCCTGCATCAGGATAGATTCTGAGTACACTCTGCTGCAGTCTGTTCATAATAGTGGGCACCATACATCAGGGTATGAAATCTGGTTCAAATCAAAGGGTCAGTCCATTATTACCAGTATTCCAGACAGAGTCTGAGTCTGCAGAGTCTGTTGTAATCCTGGTCATCACTTTTTAATGGCCTTCTTGATATTGAAGAGCTTTAACTTTAAGACACAGTAGTAAAGATGCAAAATCATTTTCCATACTTAAAACATAATGCAATAGATGTTGAATAACCAACTGCAGCCGGTGAAATAATCTTAAACATGCTCACTTGATTTTCTTTTTTTTTTTTTTTTTTTTTTTTTTTTTTTTTTTTTGTGTCTTTCATCTTCCAAGCCAACTCAAACAGGCATTGCACCCACACGGCTCATTCCAGCTCCCCATCCACAGCAACAGTGTGGCTCATCCCGCCAAGCCTTAGCCCCAACACGACAATTTACAGGGAGCAGTCGATGCCTTGTCATGAGGTGACCCACAAGAGATGACCCACTGTTGCCCAGTCACTTTGGTGGTGTTCCGTGGTGCTTGTTCTGATCTGACGAACAGCCACGACACCACCCAGTAAGCCCCCCACTGACAACTGAGTTGTGGAGCCAGCTTGACTGAGCTCTCCCTCCCAAGAAAGCAATTCTGCCCAGTGACAGTATCCATGAATTTGCTAATACGGGTGACCCCAACAGGACTTCACCAATGACTTACTTGACTTAATCCTCTTCGCTCCAACGGGAGCAATTTACGGCCTTCACTGCAGATTTCCAACGTATGCTGCCTTGGGCTGCCCGTTTTGCCTCACCCCAGGACAGCTTGATGGTAATCAGCTCACTGTCCAGCGTGACCTAAGCCATGTTGTCACTGGGCGGCCTCGCTTTCTCTTTCCTTGAGGGTTCCAGTCCAGTGCCTGCTGTGTGGTGTTGTCCGGGCCTCGGCGTAGGATGTGTCCGATCCACTTCCACTTTCGGATTCTGAAGGTGTCTCTGATTGGTCTCTGATTTGTCCGGTGCCATAGCTCCTCATTGGCAATTCTGTCAGGCCACCTGATGCGGAGGATCCGCCGCAGGCATGTGTTGATGAAGACCTGCAACTTGTTCTCCAGCCCTTTGGTGAGTCACCAGGTCTCCGAGACATACAGCAGCACAGGTCTCACGTTGGTGTTGAACAGTCTCAGTTTGGTGTGAAGATGGACGTATGCGCTCCTCCAGATGGGCTTGAGGGTGGTGAAAGCAAATCTTGCCTTGGTTATTCTGGCCCTGATGTCATCATAGTACATCCTGTCTTGTTGACGATGCTTCCTAGGTAGGTACATTTCCCAGCATCTTCTGTCTGTTGTTCCCCTAGGCGAATTGCTTCAGCCTGGCTTGTGTTGGCTCTCATGGTCTTTGTCTTCTTGGCGTTGATCTCCAAGCCCGTGTTACTGGCTGTGCTGCGGAGGCTCTCGGTCTTCTTGTGCATGTGGTGGGAGGATGACTTCACCAATGGGTGGAGAGGCAATCAACACTGAGGTCTGCGACTGTAAGAGAAGGGCATGAAGGGCTGCAGACTATGAGGCTTTCTCTTTAAAGAGGGTTTCACAGTGGGGCCAGTGTAGGCATAAACTGCAACATTACAAAAACAAACAGAAAAACGGAATTACTGAGCCGCAAACAAAGGAAACAAATTCTCCACAGGCACAATGCATCTTGACTTATTGGGTCTTCTTTAGGCTGTACAAACAGTATTCAAAATGATCAAAGCAAAAGATGAACAATCACTTATTTTACTCTTTGATCTGATCTGGGTGAAAATGTGGCGCGGTTGAAAAAACTACTGAATGAAGCTGTAGAGAAGGGGGGGGGGGGGGGGGGGGGGGGGGGGGGGGGGGGCTTTAACAATAGTAATTGCAGTGTGAAGTGATAATAATGAAAATAATGCTGATATGATATAGTGATATAAACAATAATTTGTTGATAGTAATAGTAATTTCATTAATGGTAATAGAAGAAGAAGAGGAAGAGCAAGAAGAATGCCTACAATACTAGTTATGAGTCGTATTAATAAGCAGAAGAGCAAGACTATAGAAAATAGGATAGATAGTAAGATGAAACCTAAGAAATCAGTTGATAGTTAAAAACTAACTCTGCTGCTACTGATGACAATTACGGTGAGAAAAACCATAATTATAATAATGTAGAGAATTTGAAAAGTGAAAATGTTGTAATAATAGAAGCAATGATAATGCTAATAATAATAATGATGATGATGATGATGATGATGATGATGATACTACTACTAATTATAATGATAATAATAATAATTGTAATATAAAAATGAGAATAATAAATGATAATGATGATGATAGTACTTCTGCTACTACTACAATTACTACTACAAGTAGCACACACAGTGTTGGAGCAATAACAGGAGAATGTATGTTTGATTTTGAATGCGTCTTTGGGGCCATGCATGATGGCGTCTGGCTTTGGGTTTTGAGCAGAGGAAAGTACCAGGTGATTTCGTTGTGTGTGTGTGTGTGTGTGTGTGTGTGTGTGTGTGTGTTTTCACTTTGTTATGCACAAGTAGGTCTTTGAGGTTATTACTGTCTTAGAGAGTAATCATGGGTTTGGTCTCAAAGGCAGGTTTATGATCTACAATGTGCCAGTTGATTTGAACATGTTGCTTGAAAATATATTATTTGTAAGAATCTACATTTAGTGCCTTTAAATTTTGAATTGTATAGAAATTTGCTGAATCTCATGCACAGAAAATATTTGTCATTGCTGAAACAGTAACTGCAGATTTGATTTCAAGGATGTAGTATTGATTGTAGACATTCTGTTTCATTTTTTTTTAGGGGGGGGGGGGGGGGGGGGGGGGGGGGGGGGGGGGGGGTTAGGCACCAGGAACAAATCCTTTGTTTAAAATGTACATTATCTGGGGCATCATTTTTTCATATTAAAAATTTTTTAAATCTGGGTTATATATTTAACTCTTAAGCAGTTTCTCTTAGAAATGTGTAGTGTTATAGATGGTGTTGTTTAGTGAATTTCCTTTGAAGAAATGACTGATTCAGTTAATGTGAACTTTGGAGGGGCCCATTTTTGATGTATGAACAATGGAGAACAGCAACAATGTTGGGCCTGAATAGCTCAGTTGGTAGAGCGGCAGACTTGTGATCCTTGTGATCCTGGGGATGTGGGTTCAAATCACGGCTGGGGCATTTCTGTACAGGGGATTTATCTCTCGGAGTTAACATTGGTTCTGACTCTGTTTCCCAAAAAGTCCTTCAAATAAGACTATAAAGTGAGGTTCTGTGTAGGAATACATGTATAACATCATGCACACGGGTCAAATGACAGTAGTGCCATCTGTTCAAGGGCTTTCATTGTTTTACTTTTTTTTTGTAAGCGCAAATCATACTTCAGCTAATGTATGTTTCCCTTCTGATTGGTGGATTTATCTGTTGATAACATTGGTGACGACTGCCCTGTACTTTCTTCTGTGTGAGCAGTGTCTCTCAGAATCCCTTTATAGGTCATTAGATTTAACATCTGTTAACATGATGTCCATTCTGGCCTAGTTTTTTCCTTCCCACGGGTAACCATCTAGCTTTCTATCTTCAAATTACTCTTTTCATTTTCATTTTCCCAGTTTGATCCAAGTTTATCAGTGATTTCATATAGCCATTCAATCATTAGTGTTAAATGAATAATTATTCTCCGGAAACATTTTTTCTCCCCAGATCTGTCCTCTGCTTTTCTGTCTGTAGTTTCTGCAGTCCTGTATGAAAGCATCAGTGATTGCATTTCAGTTAGCTTGGTCGTCCTCTTCTTGTCCCTGAACACTATGAGAGTCACTCTAGGGCACCACACTGAAAGACAGATCACCAGGTATTCCTAGTTCCATACTAAGGTTTGGTTCACTGCCAATGCATTTCCTGTCCATTGTAAAATGATGCCAGTCCATTGTTCTCAGTCACCCCCACCGTCTCCCTCCTTCAACAGTTCCGTGGAGGATTGTTTGAGCAAGGCCACAGAATCTGATGACATGGCCACACTGACATGCTTTCTTTTCCTGAGTGATGGCAGTAGTTCATTATGCGGTCCCATGTGCTGTTGAATGTTTTGCAGTTGTCTTCAGTGATATGCTGAGAATATCTGACATTTAGTATCTATGTGATAAGACATTTCCATCTTCTTAGCTGCAAGAGTCTGTGTGGCATGCTCACAAGAACATAGAATTGACCAGTGTAGGCAACAGCCTGATCCTCGGTTTCATGGATAATTTTCAGAGTTGTTTCATACTGGATTTAGTCTGGACTGCACTGGTATTTTCTATGCTGCGCATCCAGTGTGGATTCCTCATTGCTACAGGTGGATCACAGACAAATGAAGTGTTGAACAGTTTCTACCTTCTGTCCATGGGCAGTTATCTCAGAACTGATGGTGATGTGTCTGGTCATCCGTTCCACTTCTTGATGCTCAAGTCCATGCCATAACTTGTTTGTTTGTTTGTTTGTTTGTTTTTTTTTCAGTCTTCGAACAAGCATGGCATGTCCATGCTCGATCACAGTTTGCCAGGCCATCAATGTTATCAGAAAAGATTGAAGATGGGTGATGGTCCTTCCTGGGATGCTGACTGTGAAAACATCATTTTCGCGTGAGCGATGATACATCACAGAAATGTATTGAAAAGTGTGGGGGAGAGAAGGCAGCCCCAATGAACTCCAACAGAAGTGAGGAACTGCTGTCCAGTAACACCCTGTGTCAGCATTGGGTAGGTCGCTTAGGAATACTGCTGCTGGATGGTGTTAAGTTTATGCCCCAGTAAATCTCTCATAGTAAACCCATAGTGCCTACTTCTGGACTCTGTTGATTGCCTTCTGGAGGGCTATGAAGACAATTGTTTTTATGAAGGGTGTATAGGTGTGAAAGCTCTCTTTGATGGTACTTTTGTTTTTGTGGAATCCAGCCTGTTCTTCAGCAGTAACAGTGCCTGCTTGTGGCTGTAATCAGTTCAGGTGGTGGTGATCACTACCGTCAGTAGTACCAGTGTCTGCTTCTGTAAACATCCTGGTTCTTCACGACAATACAGTCTATGGCTGTGGTACTGCCCTGTCCATCATGGTGATGCTTTAGTTTTGCCGAGAGTGAAAAAGCAAGGTTTTTATTTCCCTTGCTGTATTGGCTTTAGCAGACGGTGGAAGGTGTAATCTTGTATCTTTAACAGTCTCGTCATATTCAAAGGCTGGTTCTAACAGTGGCACAGGTGACCGTGGTTCAGTTTGCTTTAACACAGCACTTAACTCCAAGACACACTTGTTGTCTTTAAATCTGACATCATCACATCTTAATGCATGGATTGTTTGAGCCCTCTGACCAGACAGCAGGGCTCCAACAACATAAACCAGTCTAAGGGTCAGCTGCTTAAGAGTCATCTTTCCTACGTCCAGCCAACCAGCTAGTATTGTAGTACACTATCCACGTCCCATGTATTTTGATATTGGGAATGGAGGGTCTTTCTTCAAACAACCCTTTCACCAGACGACACACTAATGGGTGATGACTGCATTCTGCTTCGGTGCCTGACCTGTGCAAATAAGCTGAAATTGCACTTCGCGCTAAATTTATTGTACTGTGACTAGCCCCAGACGCATACATATCCGCAAGAAAATGTATTACATGGACATAAATTGGTGTTTTTATTCCCTTGCTGTCTACAAAAATGTTCCACCTTTTAATGTAAGAGTCATACACTTCTGGGGTAGACTGTCTCCAAGAGCTCATAACCAAGTCAGTGGCCCCACTGCTTAGACTAGAGCTGGATTAGAGAGCACCTGGGATCCTGCAGACTAGCAGGTGAAGCCTCTTCTGCTGGATCAGGCGATGGACTGCTTCTGGGTGGCTGGGGAGATGCAACAGGTTCTTTCTGCAGGTCAGACGCACTGGCTCTGCTGTCAACAGTCATAACAGTACTGGTTACCATGGCCGAGTCGGCCAATCTGGCACTACCAGTACACCTGAACTCTGATCCCTCTGCACCTTCTGGAGAGAAATCAGGTGACAATGATGAAACCTGGAGGAAAAGCATGGAAATTTGTCTCTCCAAGTTGCACTGAAAGAGATGAATCTTTTCATTTGTGTATTTAGCCTTGAAGAGAACAAAGCTGTGTCAGGTGCTGCATTTAGCTGTCTAAGAGCAGCTTGCAGAAGACCACTGATCAACTTCCATTCAGTGTCCAGATTTACCTTCCTGGATTCTGCATCAGCCACTTCTGCTATGTGGGCTGCACAAAGATATCATGTTCAGTACACCAAGACCAGATATCCAACATTAAATTGTTACAGGAATCAGAGTGAGATGTACCCATGTGGTTTAAGCGTCCAATGGCTGTGGTATTGTCCAGCATGAACATCACATGTTTCCCTTGAAGTTGCCTCTGAAAAGATTTCAAGGCAAAAAAATGCGGCTTTTAATTCCAGGTCATTTATATGAAATGTCCTTTCTGCTGGTGACCACATTCCTCCTAAGACACTCCTGCACACACGCAGCCCCAGCCATAAAGGCTTGCATCAGAATGGATCACAATGTCTGGATCTCTGCAATGGACATCATTGAAAGCATCAGAAATATTGTCAATCCACCATGTCAGCCCTTTTCTCCAGCTTTAGATATCTCCATCACCTGGTCAAAATGTCCTTTGCTTTTCTTCAGAGCTCTACACTTATCTGTTTCCAACTGCCAGTAATGGAGCGGCCCAAATTTAACAGCGGGAAAACTGGCCACTATTAACCCAATAATTTTTGCCAAATCTCATACATTTATCTCAGCTGCCTTCAACAGGTTCTTGCAGCTTAGAAGCATTTCCTCTTTCCTTTCTAGGGTTAAAGTGACCGTCATTGAGACGGAGTCAGTGATCACTCCTAAATACTGAATCACAGTAGTTGGTTGAAAAACTGACTTTGTGGGATGTACAATGAATCTGAGTTTATGCAATGTGTCCAGTATGTCCATAACATTTTCCTGGCACTGTCACTTTGAAATGCCCATAAGCAAGGAATCATCCAAGAAGGCCAGGGAGATATGTCCTTTCAATCTCAAGTAGCAAAAACTGGCTTCGTGATTTTCGTAAACAAACGTGGTGCCAGTGCCAACCCATTTTGAGCACATTGTATTAAAAAAAAAAAAAAAAAAATTCCATTTGAATCTCAACAGCTTTTTGTGTTCCTTGCAAGTAGTACAGAGTAGTAGGCCTCTTTCAAGTCCATTGATGCCATGTAGCAGTTTTTGCTGACCAGAGCCAAGGCTGTGGCCAAAGTGTCCATTTTAAAATGGTGACCGGTTATTTCTTCATTTACATGTTATTTCTTCATTTACACCTTTTAGGTTTAGGGTCATTCTGTGATCCATCTTTTTTTTTGCCAAGGGAAGATTGGTAATAACACTTCTCCATGAGTATGCTCACACTCTATTATAACTTTTTCCCTAACCAATTTGTCAATTTCCTCATCAGTAACAGCTGTATCTGCAGCATTCATTCTGAATGAATTAAAACTGGACATGACAAAGTAGCTAAGTCTTCCAGATTACAGTCAGTCTTAATTTCAGCACCTGTCACCGATTTCAGGATGTTAGGATCTGATGTCAGCTTAACTCAATTTTCTGTAAATTTAGCCAATCTTCCTGCTTCAAACTCTTCTGCTTCCAGTGTCAGCAACTGAACAATGCTATCTAACTGTGCATCAAAATCACATACCTCAGTTACTGAGACCAAAGACGTACTGTCTTTGCTGAGACTGAGAGAAGCTATTCCTGTGGTTGTTGAACCCTTTGGGAAAACTGTTGTAGCGGACCCTGTGTCTGTTGCTTTGTGTACTGACAGCCCCTACGTCTGGCTGGGAAAATGTTTGTTTGAGAGACGGCCCCTTAAAAAGGCCCTTTTCTGTTGCTGTCATTTCCGTCATACTAGGAGCGAGGAAATTAGGTTGTTTTTTTTTTTTTTCCTTTTTCCCAGCAGACAAGGCCTTGTAGCCTGTCTTCTCCATTTCATTGATATCTTTAAGGGTGGAAGTAAGATTGTCCCCAAACAAATGTACCGTACTGTCAATTGTTTCATTGCAAGCGCAGATTGATTGATCAGTGAATGCATCGCTCGGCGATGGAATGTGGATGACTCATGCATGGCATGTCATAGCAATGCAATTGCATCTGCGCAGTTCGGCATCAGGTCTGCATTTTGTCGCGAAGCCTTGTTCTGGTCTTCCATGCGGGCAATCGCAGTTGTGGCATTGAGAATCACCAGGTGTGCTGAGTGTGTGCGATCTTCAGATCCAATTTGCGTGGATTTGTTGAAAGTTTGGACCATACCTCCTTGTTTACCAGTGTCCAGCACAACTAATTTTGCACAATTTTCCAGTTGATTGTGAGCCTCAAGTTTCTCCCTCTGGGACTTTTCACTCAACTTTCAGCTAAAATGCCCATTGACTATTGTTGCCAAACCACCACTGACCTTTAAACCTAGTATTTCTCCATGATCTTGGTTTTCAGGGTCATCTTCCACTTTTCATTCAATATTTTTTGGCAGACCGACAGTTTCAGGTCCGGGTTGGCACCACTCTCTCTGATGTTCATGAGCAGGAGTTGGGTGTTCCACAAGGGAGCATACTGTCTCCTGCCCTCTTCAGCATCAAGATTAACAAAATTGTCAAGTCAGTTCAGCAGGGTTCAGACTGCTCATTGTTTGTGGATGATTTTGCTGTCTTCGCAACTGGAAGCCTGTACCCAAGTGTCCAGCGCAGGCTCCAGCATTGTGTGGATAAAATTCATCAGTGGGTGGATGAAAACGGCTTCACTTTTTCTCCTACGAAGACACAGTGCATTCACTTCCATAATTTTCGTCAGTTTTTTCCAGATCCTGAAATCAAAATAGGGAAATCTCCCATTCCAGCTGTCACAGAGGCCAAATTCCTTGGAGTTATTTTTGACCAAAAACTCAACTTTTTCAGCCACATTAAAACACCTCAAAACCTCTTGCCAGAAAGCTCTGAATATTCTGCAGGTCATAGCACACACTGACTGGGGCGCTGATAAGAAAACTTTGTTGCACCTCTACAGAGCCTTGACCCAGTCCATTCCAAACTGGACTATGGTTGTGCTGTGTACGGCTCTGCCAGACCATCGTATCTAAAACTCTTGGACCCTATCCACCAACAAGGGCTTCATCTCTGTCTTGGAGCATTCCGCACCACCCCTGTTTACAGCCTGTACGCAGAGGCAGGTGAACCTTCACTGTCCAACCGCAGGCTGAAACTGTCTTTGATTACTATATCAGACTGTTCTCGGAACCGGAAAACCCTGTCTATGACTGTGTCTTTGACCCTCAGTTTCAAAGCAAATTTGAAAACAGCCCGAACTGTATTCCGCCGTTTGGTCTTCGTATACAGCCTCACGTGTGGAATGCAGGTCTAGACCTAGGAGTTGTGTCCGATTTTTCCAAGTTTCCAGATCAACCTCCGTGGACCTTTTTCACACCAGAGATTCGTTTTGATCTTGCAGCTTTTCGCAAAGAGTCCACCAGCTCTCTGGCATACAAGGCATTGTATGCTCTGACCTCTGTTCGAAATTCTCATCCTATCAGAAAGTTTTCACTGACGGTTCCAAGTCTGAAGATGGAGTGGCCTGTGCAGCCTATTGCCCTGGTGCTCCTTCTCAAATACTGTCAGAACATATTCCTTCAGATGCGTCTGCTTACTCTGCTGAACTTAAAGCTCTGGTTCTAGCACTGAGGATAATCTCACAATCTACGAAGAGGGACTTTCTAGTTTTGTCGGATTCACTGTCAGCTTTGGAGGCCATAGCTGGCCGCAACCTTCAGCATCCCAAACTTTTACACTTTTTTTTTTTTTTTTACCAAGTTGACAGCGGATGGTTACAACATTCTTCTGGCTTGGGTTGCTGGTCATGTTGGCATCGGAGGGAACGAAATGGTGGATCGTTTGGCCAAGAATGCCACAAGAGAGAAACTGTCAAACACACCTATCCCCTGCTCAGATTTGAAACCCAAAATTAACGATTATGTCAGAGACCTCTGGCAGGAGGATTGGAATACACAGACGGATAACAAAGTCTTTCAGATCCGTCCAAACCTAAAGGAGTTCCTCTCATCTTCGTCTGGTGGTCGTAAAGAAGAAACAGTTCTGTGCCGGCTGCACACCGGCCATTCATATTTTACCCATTCCTACCTTTTAAAGAGTGAAGATCTCCTTGGTGCATTCCGTGTCATGTGCCACTCACAATGAAACATATTCTTTTAGAGTGTTGGGATTTGCACGATGTGAGACACAGACATTTTACAGCAGATTCCATGAAAACCTCGTTCAGAGATGTTCCGTCTGACGCGATCTTTGAGTCCTTGAAAGAGGTTAACATTTTTCATTGGATCTGAGATTTTACAGTGGAAAGATTTTTAACAAAGTTTTGGATGAGATTTTAGACGATGTCTTTTAAAGAATTGTGTGGATGAATGACCTGTGAGTTGATTTTAACGTGTGACAGCCCTGATATGGCCCTTTGCGGTCGGCTGGGCTATAAGCAACATTCTTATTTCTCTCTCACCCAGTGCCTTTTCACACTGCTGCAGATCTAGCTATCCTTGATCCTCTTCTAAAACAAGAACATCGCGTTCATCATATTCAAGGTCAGAATTGTTTCCACTCATGTCCGGCATCGAGTTTTACATTTTAAGGAAGTTCTCAAAAGCATTTCAAATTCATCAAACCTCTTTTCTTATTTTGCATCCAAACTTTGAGCTACATCTTAAAGCCTGTACTGTGTTTACCAATCTGGAATCTCTCAAGTCCCTACTTTCAATGGCAGGCCTTTCATCTTGATCATGTGAGGCCATGGTGCCAGACTCAGTACCGGTACCGAGCTGAAAGTCGGCAATTACTGTTTTGTTGATCTGAACAGCAACACAAAATCTGGCTGATAAAAAAAAGTCACGAAAGGACTCAGCCTTGCTATCTTTAACCGATAAAGTTAAGAAAAAAAATATAGGAATGGACTGACCTGGTGAAACAACGTTCTCTCTTTTGGCAGAAAAAAAAAATGTGTTTTGTCTCTGGCATGATACAAGCATCACTGGCTGGCTAGATGCACGCACATCACATCTCATGTCATTGTGAATGACCAATCACTAGACGATTCATTCATTATAGGATTGATGCCATTTGATAGGCCCACAGAGATCCTGATAGTTTTCACCTTTTAGAAATGATTTTGCTGGTGCCTCCCGCTTTTTCTGCCCTAGCTGATTAATGTCAGAAAAGCAAAAAAAGAGCACAAATGGGTTTCAAGATTAGAAAGCGTTATATGAAAATACCTACCACACTCACATCAACTATTTGTGTCTTGAAGGACTTGCAGGTCAATGTGCGGGTTGTGATAATACTGCATGCTTTAAATGAAATCCATCTCTGAGAGTTTCTTTCTGGCTTGTACAGGTGGACTGATGTGTGTAGTGTGACTAATGTATGCATTATGCATTATGACTGATGTGTGTAGTGTGACTGTGACTGTGACTGATGTGCATTGTGACTCAGGGTGTATGACTGGTGTGTGTGCTGCTATGACAGTGTTGCACTCTTTGAATGAATTGAATCCAGCTCTGTGCGGTATTTCTGGTGTGTGCTGGTGGACTGACATGTGTATTGTGACTGTTGTGTGTATTGTCACTGATGTGTGTATTGAGACTGACGTTTGTATGGAGACTGATGTGTATAGTGTGACTGATAAGTGTGCTATGACAGTATTGCACTCGTTGAATTGAATCCAGCTGTGTGTGGTGTTTTCCTGGCATGTGGTAGTGGACTGATGTGTGTATTTTGACTGTGTGTATTGTCACTGATATGTGGATTGTGACAGATGTGTGTATTGTAACTGATGTGCGTATTGTCACTGATATGTGGATTGTCACTGATGTGCGTATTGTGACTGATGTATGTGTGTGTTGTGTGATGTGTGTATTGTCAATGATGTGTGTATTGTCACTGATGTGTGTGTGTGTGTGTGTGTGTGTGTGTGTGTGTGTGTGTGTGTGTGTATGACTGTGACTGATGTGTGTATGTGACTGATGTGTGTATGTCATGATGTGTGTGTATTATGACTGATGTGTGTATTGTAACTGATGTGTGTATATTGTCACTGATGTGTGTATTGTGACTGATGTGTGTGTGTGTGTGTGTGTGTGTGTGTGTGTGTGTGTGTGTGTGTGACTGATGTGTGCATTTTGATTGATGTGTGTATTGTGACTGATGTATGTGTGTGTTGTAACTGATGTGTATATGTGACTGTGTGTGTGTGTGTGTGTGTGTGTGTGTGTGTGTGTGTGTGTGTGTGTGTGTGTGTGTGTGTGTGTGTGTGTGTGTGTGTGTGTGTGTGTGTGTTCGTTCTTTTAATTTAATGTCTATCCACTTTACAGTGATCTTAGACAAAAAAAAACAAAAAAAAAAAGTAAAAGGGGCCGGTGTGCATGTGTGTGTGTGTGTGTGTGTGTGTGTGTGTGTGTGTGTGTGTGTGTGTGTGTGTGTGTGTGTGTGTGTGTGTGTGTGTGTGTGTGTGTGTGTGTGTGTGTGTGTGGGGGGGGGGGGGGGGGGGGGGGGGGGGGGGGGGGTGTGTGTTTTTTTTAAATGTCATTAAAGCGTATTGAGTGTGTGGAGGTTTAGTGTAGTATACTAATCTTTGCGTGCATAGTCTATTCAATTAATGATATACCAATAAGTGAACATCACTTTAACCCCATTCTAATCTACAAGCATAACGGTAAACTACTTGAGTCTGGATTCATATCTGAACATTTTTAAAGAAACAAAACATCTTAAGCATTGAAATAATAAGAGAATAAAACCAGCATATAACTTGAGAATCAAAGTAAATGTCCAACTGGACTCTTAACAATTGCCCTCACAACTTCTATAGCCTTCGCTTCGTTCCCAAAAATGTCCCAAAAATTTGCGATTGATGGGTTCAAACTTAATAACCAATTAGGTAAATATTTTTTAGTATTTCTGCAAAGAAAGATGACATGGAATGGTGTAATGTTTTGGCCACAAATGCAGTGACATTTTTACAATATTTTGTTTTGTATGCATCAAGTCTGAGTCTAAAGATCAGACTCTTCAAAATCTGCTTCTGATGGAGATTGTGTCCCGTTTTATATTTTACAAGCTTCTTAAAATTTTCCCTTGTTGTCCTTTATTATGTTTGGACACTCTTTTTGTCTTTGTATCACCGAATCCCATGATGCTTTACCTAAAAAAGGCTATAATTTTCATACAAGGATAAAGGAATATCTATTTTTGTAGAGCTTTTTTTTTTTTGCTGCACTATTTTTGGCTAACCGATCAACCCTTTCATTTGCTGCTAAACCACAATGTGATGGAATCCAACAAAAATCATACAAGAACCACGTAAAGATAAAAAAATGAATTAAATGGTATATCTCTGATATCATTTCTCCTCTCACTCTTGTATGAGAATATTTTAAAGCTTGTAAGACAGATTTTGAATCGACACAAAATAATATTTGAAAAAATCGAATATGGAAAACTAAGGAGATAGTTCAGTGCCATAATAATGGCAATTAGCTCTGCTGTGAATACAGAGAGAGAAATTTTTCCCAATGTGATACGATTTCTCTATTTTTAATGATGAAATAACGAATGCAGCGCCTGCCTGATAATGGTTTTTTTCAATAGAGAACCATCTGTATATATTTTAAGATGGTTTATATAATTTTCATTTATATGTGCCTTGACATATGTTGGCAGCATAGTCCCATCACTTTTCCATAAATCTGTATAATTAATATCGTAATTAGCCTTACTGAGCTCCCAATGAGGAATATTACTGTAACTCATTTGAGGAGCTACTTCATGTAGCTTGTCTCAACATCATCAACCTTCATCTCCTCGCAATTGCAAATAGAAAGTATGTTTTCAAATCTATTCCAATCAGCTTTGTTGTAGTTAAATTTTGGGATTTGATCTTTTGTAAGATCAGAAATAGTGTGTTTTACTTTGATGGAAATAACTATTGGTAAATGATCACTGCCTAGGGAGTCTTTAAACGTGTCCCATTCACAACTTGGAGCGATTGCAGCCGACATGAGAGTTAGGTCTATCGCTGAAGCCCGATGATATGAAATATCCGGGATTCGGGTGACACTACCATCATTCAGGCATACAGAGTGAAGAATCTACTACATTTTCAAGGAATTTGTTTATGCGTTATGATTTTGCACTCACTATTCCAAAAGGAGGCGTGTGAATTGAAATCACCTGCAATCAACCACCACTATCGTTTTGGTCTTGTAAAGTACGAATCCACTCTGTGTTTTGATTATCAGGACCTATTGGCAAATAAACTGACAATATGTTCAGTATCAATGATCCATGGAATTTTGCTTTTACTGCACAAGCATTTATGTTTTTAATGTCTTTTGAAAAAGGTGTATCTATTTCGAGGTATTCTACATTTTGTCGAATGTACAATGCGGTACCAACCCTTCCCGTTTCATCATTGTTTTGGTATATTGGTGGGTAGTAAAAATTTGGGATTTTTTGGAAGCTTTTGTTCTTGTACATTAAGAGATTGTAATACTAATGCTTGGTAGATATGATCTGAAAGATGTTGAATCAGCTCCTGAATATTTGTTGATATAGATCTGCAATTCCATCGCAGTATGTTTACATTTTGGGTCTTGTCATGTTCTTTATAGTTGGATACTATATCACCAGAATTTTTTTTTTAAATGTAACAACTCTAAATATACAGCAAATTTCAACAAGGACAGATAGGGGAAAAAAAAAAAAAAAATGGGGGGGGGGGGGGGGGGGGGGGGGGGGGGGGGGGGGGGGTTATTTCAGAGATTGTGAAAAATGGCACCAAAAAATTGAATGTCAATCTCCAACGATCAAAACATCTGATGCCGAATAAATAACAACTCTACAAATCGTTGTGCTAGAATAATATGTGTGTGTGTGTGTGTGTGTGTGTGTGTGTGTGTGTGTGTGTGACTGATGTGTGTGTGTGTGACTGATGTGTGTGTGTGACTGATGTGTGTGTGTGTGACTGATGTGTGTGTGTTGTGACTGATGTGTGTGTTGTGACTGGTGTGTGTGTGTGTGTGTGTGTGTGACTGATGTGTGTGTGTGTGTGACTGATGTGTGTATTGTGACTGATGTGTGTGTGTGTTGTGTGATGTGTGTGTTGTGTGTGATGTGATGTGTGTGTGTGTGTGTGACTGATGTGTGTGTATTGTCACTGATGTGTGTGTATTGTGACTGATGTGTGTGTGTGTGTGTGTGTGATGTGTGTGTGTGTGTGACTGATGTGTGTATTGTGACTGATGTGTGTGTGTGTGTGTGTGACTGTGTGTGTGTGTGTGTGTGTGTGTGTGTGTGTGTGTGTGTGTGTGTGTGTGACTGTGTGTGTGTGTGATGTGTGTGTTGTGACTGATGTGTGTGTGTGTGTGTGTGACTGATGTGTGTGTGTGTGACTGGTGTGTGTGTGTGACTGATATGTGTGTGTGTTGTGTGTGTGTATTGTGACTGATGACTGATGTGTGTATTGTCACTGTACTGCCCACTTTGAAATCCATCTCTGTGCCATGTTTCTGAAGCAAGTGCTGGTAAACTGATGCAGACATTGTGATTCTGTTGCACAGGGGACCAGCGAACAGGGGCAGCCCCGCTCCCCCGGTCCAGGGCCATCAAGAAGGGGCATCAGAGTCCTCGCTTCTCCCCATACATCCGTACTGGTAATGATGGTGCTGCCGGTCAGAGGACCCGGGCCTCTAGGGTAGGTCCCCCGGCTGCTGCCGTAGATCAGTTAGGTGCAGACAATCATGGAAATGACTCCACTACATACAACATGCACAACCAGTCAGACAGCACTATGGAGTTAGCGACTGCTTCGCAGTCCGCTCCATCACACAGCCACACAGACACACAGACAGACAGCATGGGGTCCACCTTGGTGCTAGAGGCCAGCAGCACTCTGCCCAATGATGAACCCCAGGGGTTAATCACGGGGCTAGAGGACACCATCCCTCTGCCCAGTGGTGAACCCCAGGGGTCCACCTTGGTGCTAGAGGTCAGCAGCACTCTGCCCAGTGGTGAACCCCAGGGGGGGGTAATCACGGGGCTAGAGGACACCATCCCTCTGCCCAATGATGAACCCCAGCCATCGACATCCACGGCTAGGTCCCCAGGGCAGCAGCCATGGCGGGTGCTTTCACCCGCCACTTCCCCTGTGCCTGTCTTGTCCTCCACTGTCATGTCTGAGTCATGTCATGACCAGGTAGGGAGTGGGAGGTAGAAGGGATGGAGGTGGCAGAGGAGTGGGAAGAGAGGGAGGAAGAAGATGCAGGAGGGAGGGAGGGGGAGGAGGGAGGGGGGGGGTGGTAGATGTAGAGGGTGTGACAGATGCAGGGCAAGATAGGGAGGGGAGGGGGGGGGGCAGTGTTAGGGCAGGATGTGGGAGAGTTAGGTCATCAGTCCCCACCTGCAGAAGATGCACCTACACCACCTGTGGTTGTGGATGAGGGGGCAGACCATCAGCCCCCTCCACAGGTGCAACCAGTACCACCGGTGGTTGTGGTCCAGGGGGCAGTCCATCAGCCCCCTCCACAGGCCCCACCAGCACCACCGGTGGTTGTGGTCCAGGGGCAGTCCATCAGCCCCCTCCACAGGCTCCACCAGCACCACCGGGTTGTGGTCCAGGGGGCAGTCCATCAGCCCCCTCCACAGGCTCCACCCAGCACCACCGGTGGTTGTGGTCCAGGGGGCAGTCCATCAGCCCCCTCCACAGGTGCAACCAGCACCACCGGTGGTTGTGGTCCAGGGGGCAGTCAGTCCCCCTCAGCCCCCCCACAGGCCCCACCAGCACCACCGGTGGTTGTGGTCCAGGGGGCAGTCCATCAGCCCCCCCCCTCCAAAGGGGGCAGGCCCCACCAGCGGGCCCCACCAGCACCACCGGTGGTTGTGGTCCAGGGGGCAGTCCATCAGCCCCCTCCACAGGTGCAACCAGCACCACCGGTGGTTGTGGTCCAGGGGGCAGTCCATCAGCCCCCTCCACAGGCCCCCCAGCACCACCCGTGGCTGTGGGTAGGGGGGGCAGCCCCCAGCCCCCCCACCCGTGGCAGGGGGGCAGCAGCCCAACAGGGGCCTCCACAGGCCCAACCACAGGGGCCTAGGCAAGACCAGCCTGCTCCGGCAGTAGGAGAGCCGCTGTTGCGCCGCTCGGGCCGTGTCAGAAGGCCCCCTGACCGGTACAGTCTGTCGATTTCAGAACAGACGCCTATTTAAGGCGCCAGGAACGGAACGGAACAGGAGGAGGAGGGCCCGGCGTTAATCGTCGCCTCCTGTTTCAGGCTACAACATCTGCCATGTTCCTGAGGTGGCCAAAAGAAGAAAGTCTTGTGCAGATGGTTGGGGTTTGATGTAGGTCAGAGATAAGGCCAGGGTTAAGAGTTGTCATGTAGAGGGTATAGTGAACAAAACGGGAAATCTAACAGTTCATAGCGTAGTTAACTTTAAAGGGATGGGAGTAGATAGTTTGTGTAGAGAAAAAGATTTAGTCTTTAAAGTATGTTTGTATTGATGGTGTTGCTGTATTAACCTTGTTCTTATTATATATTCAGTTCTGTAGTGTTTTGTGTCTCTTTATTTTGATGGGCACAGCAGTAATACTTTTAGGAGCGCTAGTAGTTTGTAAATTTTTGTTGCTGCGTAATAGTCTTGATGAATGCAATAATATTATATTTGATGTATTGAAAAATTCCTATTTATGAGTTTGGTGCTGATAAGATCAAAGTACCGATGAAAAAGAAAAGGAAACTTTTGCTATAGAATAGCCTGAAAAAAGTAGATATGTGTATTAATGACCAGCAGCAACTATTAGATTGAAATTTGAATCCGCATTGTGTAGGAAATGGCCTGGGCATTAGGTATAGGTTGAATATTAGGGTCAGGTAGGGATAGGTCATGGTAGGTAGTTAAGGTTAGCTCAGGGAGACCGGCAGCACCACATTTAAATTTTGTACATTTAAATTCTGTATTTGCTCTTTTTTCAAGTGACGTTATTGGTTTCTGTGTATGTGGCTTCTATGTATTAAATGTTCATCATCACTTTTCTAGTGGACATGAAACATATTTGATTGTTAAACCTTTATGTAAGTAAAGATTCCTCTAATACTTTCTTTCAATTCATATTTTAGAAAATGTGTTGATGTTTTTTTTCTTTCTGTCTTTAGTTTAACTTATTATTCCTGATGGGTTCTAGAATCTCGTTTATAAAATAGTATACACACAGATGTACACACACACACACACACACACACCCACACAAGCACGCATGCATGCACGCTCCCACGCTCCCTTGCTCCCACTCACTCACACACACACACACACACACACACACACACACACACACACACACACACTTTTATCTGTCTGTCTGTCTCACACTGAACATGCTCTGAATACACAAGGCACACATGTTGGCACTGCACCTTATTTTTCTGATCTTGTGACCATGTACACTCCCTCTGACTATGTTATTCTGACTTGCAACTTGTTCAGCAAAACCATTTCATGGATGAGATGTGTACATACATAGTTGTTCCAAAACCACTGTTAATGTTTCCACTCTTCATCTGAGTACTCCTGTTCTTGGAATCTATTCTGCTTTCCTTCTCACCTTCCCAGACTTGACTTTGTTGTCTTGCCTGTCTCGTCTATCCCCCCCCCCCCCCCCCCCCCCCCCCCCCCCCCCCCCCCCCCCCCCTGGCCTTCTGGTCTTTTCCCAGATTCCACTCACATTTCCACTTCTTTGCTATAAGTTTAACCCTCATTTGGCAGACATCTGTTCACACACTGTCCAATCTCCATTTCTTGCATTGTCCACTCAGCTGTTTTTTTTTTTGAAATCCACATTCCAGTCTGACCATTCATCCTGACCCTCTGCTAATCCTGTTCTTTCGCTTCACTTGTCACTTGTCGCCAGTCTCTTCCGCTCCGCTCTGTTTTCTGATTTTCTGACTCCAGCTGCCAAGGTTTTGTTTCCCTTCCACAGGGTATGGATTTTGAGGATGCACCTTTCCCTTCCCAGACCCACCTCTGCACGTCACGTCGACATCTGACCCTGGCTACTAATTCTTATTACTTCTTTTCTTTGCATTTTGACTTTTTTTTAATCCACTGAATGTGTATTACATTTTACCCCAACCACCATCACTTGTCACCCCCCCCCCCCCCCCCCTATGCGTCCACCCACTGTTCTTCATAATGTTGTCTTCCAATTGTAACTAACTCATTTTACTGCCCTGCAGTTAATCTACTGAACGTATGTTACATTTCCCCAACCACCATCACTTACCCAACCCCTATGCGTCCACCTTTCGTTATTCCACGGCCATAGTATTAGTATACCCCCCCACTGTTCTTCATAATGTTGTCTTCCCATTGTCGTTAACTCTTTCTGCCCTGCAGTGGCACACCCCCTTTCAGTCGCCTTCCCTGATTCACACTACTTCTGTTTTCTCATCTTTTCCATTTTCCCTTTTTTTTTTTTTTTTTTTTAGAGAGAAGAAAAATCATGCCTGTCATTTGCATTTATTTTCATTTTTACCCTTTTCACTCTTTCCTGTTTTTGATTTTTGAAAAAAAAAAAAAAAAATCTGAACTCTTGCTTTCCCATATAACTGTTTTGTTCTCAGTTATGGTTCTATTGTTTCTCTTCAACTATTCCATCTGAAACCCTTTGCCTTTGATTCACTTTGATTCTTGGTTGCATCCTTTACCTGAGTCATTAACAACAAACAAAAGCATTAGTTTTAAAAAGTAAGAATCTGATAAACCAAAAATCTCAGTAGTTGGATACCAAAAACTCTGATAAACCAAAAACCACAATAGTTGGACACCCATCACCTTCATTTGGGCAGCTATTTTATCAACAAAAGTGCCACTTGGTTTTCTCTGTCCCTGACTGTCCATTCAGTGTGTGGCTTAAAACATAGCTCTCTCTCTCTCTCTCTCTCTCTCTCTCTCTCTCTCTCTCTCTCTCTCTCTCAGATTTATACCAGCAGAATGTATCTTTTCAACTGTTTGTGCAACACACACACACACACACACACACACACACACACACACACACACACACACACACACACACACACACACACACACACACACACACACACACAAAATATCTTTAGTATGATAATGATACTTGAATGCTGCTCAGCAGAATCTGTTTTTTTTTTTTTCTTTTCATTTTTTTTTAAATTCCATGCTCAGCATCTGGTTTGTCACTTTCTTAGTAAATGTTCAGAAAGTCCAACTGCCTGAAGAGCTTGGCTGTGATGTCATCAGAAGAGTATGTGTATATGTGGGTAGGGGTACTGCCCCTGTGTTTGTTAGATTGGCAGCCAGCCTTCAACTTGCATTTATGCGAGTGCGATGATGCGAGATTTATACTTAGTTTATTGTTTCTTGTCCACTAGAAAGGCGATGTCATATTTGATTTTTTTTTTGTTGAGAAAAAAAAGTTTCCTATGTTAATTAGGAAGTTATGGAGTGTGTTGTCTTAATGTCATGTCTGTGTCAGTTGTGTGTAGTAGTCTATAAAAAAAAAAAAAAAAAAAAAAAAAAAAGAGAATTTAGAAAAATTAAAAAAAAAAACTTACAAAATAAAAAATGAAGAAAAAAAAAAAATGACAAATAAGGAAAAAAAAAAGTTTCCTGTATTGATTAGAAAGTTTTGAAAGTGTTGTCTTCTTCATGTCCGTGTCATTGTGTGTAGTTTATAAAAACAAAAAAAAAAAAAAAAAAAAAAAATCTAAAAGAGAATTTAAAAAAAAAAAAAAAACAAAAACTTATAAAATGTAAAAATGAAAAAAAAAAAAAAAAAACATTGAAAAATAAAAAAAAAAAAAAAAAATTGGTTGCTTGTTAACACACTTTTCTGGTGGTGAGGTAGGAAGACTTTTCGTCTTACCAGTACCCAGATCGCACATGCAGCTTACTAAAGTACCTTGCTGCTGCCATTTTGGAGAGGGCCTCATTGAGTGCAGGCACTGGATGGTATGAATGCTCTCCTGCTTGATGCAAAGCTCATGTGTCCAGGCAGATTCTGAGCTTACTGTTGCGTTTATCATTGTGACCAGAGAATGCATCCAGTCTGTAGGCTGATGACTTTGAAGTGTGGCTTTGGAAATGACTTCACTTTCTTCGGTCTTTCACAGCACCACTGGGGCGTATCACCTGCTAGATACTAGATTTTGGAAGGAGGGGAGGGGGGAGGGAGGGAGGGAGGGGGGAAAGGTCAGGGATTGACAGGTGAAGGTATGGGGAGTTTCTGCAGTTTGCAGAAAAAGGTGGTGTATGTGTGTCGGAGGGCATGGGGGAGGGGGCGGGGGAGGGGGGGGGGGGGCTGGCATGGGAGACAAGATGAGGTGCTTATAATGGTGAAAAACATCATTGTGTGTTCTCAGTGGTAATCGCCATGTTGCTATCACAGCACAGCTGGAGAGTCAGGCAGTTAAGACAGCTCAGTGAGAGTACTCTGTGCACAGCATAGCTGAGGAATCAAGCAAGTAGGAGAGCCCAGTGAGAGTACTTTGTGCACAGCACAGCTGAAGAATCAGGCAGTATAGAGAGAGCTCAGTGAGAGTACTCTGTGCACAGCACAGCTGAAGAATCAGGCAGTATAGAGAGCTCAGTGAGAGTACTCTGTGCACAGCACAGCTGAAGAATCAGGCAATTAGGAGAGAGCCCCAGTGGAGTACTCTGTACGCAGCACAGCTGAAGAATCAGGCAATGAAGAGAGGCTTACTGTGACAGCATACTGAAGCACAGCACAGCTGAAGCACAGCTGAAGAATAGTAGTATAGAGAGCCCTGTGAGAGTACTCTGTGCACAGCACAGCTGAAGAATCAGGCAATTAGGAGAGCCAAGTGAGAGTACTCTGTGCACAGCACAGCTGAAGAATCAGGCAGTATATAGAGCCCTGTGTGAATACTCTGTGCACAGCACAGCTGAAGAATCATACAGTATATAGAGCTCAGTGAGAGTACTACTCTGTGCACAGCACAGCTCAAGAATCAGGCAGTTAGGAGAGCCCTTGAGAGTACTCTGTGGACAGCACAACTGAGGAATCAGGCAGTATAGAGAGAATCAGGCAGTATAGAGACCCACTAAGAGTACTCTGTGCACAGCACAGCTGAAGAATCAGGCAATTAGGAGAGCCCAGTGAGAGTACTCTGTGCACAGCACAGCTGAAGAAATCAGGCAGTATAGAGAGAGCCCTGTGAGAGTACTCTGTGCACAGCACAGCTGAAGAATCAGGCAATTAGGAGAGCCCAGTGAGAGTACTCTGTGCACAGCATAGCTGAAGAATCAGGCAGTATAGAGAGCCCTGTGAGAGAGTACTCTGTGCACAGCACAGCTGAAGAATCAGGCAGGCAGTATAGAGAGAGCCCAGTGAGAGTACTCTGTGCACAGCACAGCTGAAGAATCAGGCAATTAGGAGAGCCCAGTGAGAGAGTACTCTGTACACAGCACAGCTGAAAGAATCGGGCAGTATAGAGAGCCCTGTGGGAGTACTCTGTGCACACTTGTGCATGTGTGTGTGTGTGTGTGTGTGTGTGATTGTGTTTCTTACAATTCAGATAAAAAGGCTGACAGCAGTTGAAGTTCTTTAATTTCAACAACACAGCATGGAAGAACAACAGGGGGGGGGGGGGGAGGGATGGGGAATGGGGGGGGGGCAGTGGGGGAGGGCATGGAAGAAGAACAGGGGGAGGGGCAAGGAGGGATGGGGAATGGGGGTGGGGGGGGGAGACTGGGTGGGGATGTGGGGGGGGGGGTGGGGTGGGGGGGGGGGAGGGGGGGGGGGGGGTGGGGGGGGGGGGGAGGGGGGGGTGGGGGGGGGGGGGGGGGGGGGGGGGGGGGGGGGGGGGGGGGGGGGGGGGGGGAGGGGAGGGGGGGGGGTTGGGGGGGGGGGGGGGGGGGGTGGTGTGTGTGTGTGTGTGTGTTATTCACAGGGGCAACATTGTTGGGGATATATACTAACTCATTCTGTTTTCTGTGCAGGTGTTGCAAGACTGCTGAGGACGAGGATCTAGGACTATTTGGAGGGCCCGTGATGAGATGAGGTGTGTGTGTGTGTGTGTGTGTGTGTGTGTGTGTGTGTGTGTATGCCTACCCCTACGGAAATTCTGTATTTTCTATGGCAATTAACAAAAAAAAAAAAGTAGCTACGGCAATTATGGAAATTTATTTTTCATTACAGTAAAAAGATTTTTCAACAAAATTTACTTGAAACAATCGCGAGTTGAAGCAGACGATACTTTTGAAAGCAGAAGCAGAACACTGAATGGTAAAAGGGACGTAAAGCCCTGTCTTCATCAAGCAGACGAGTAGCGTATGTCTCCAACGGCTTCTGCTATAGAGGAACGTTAAACTCAGTTATTCAAGCAAACGATGATTTTGAAAGCGGAAGTACTGAACCGGATATCGCAAATAATTGAAGTCTTGAGAAAACATGACTTCTGATACAAAGAGAAAGCAAATGGATGTGCCAACTGGTGATGATGCCAATGAACCAGCATCAAATACAGTGGCAAATTTCCCGTCATTGTGAAATTAGACTCTGACGATTCAAAAGCAAAGCAAAGTGCGTGATTTGACAGTGCATTTTCTGTAATTAAAACATGGTGGTGAAGTTTTGTCTACTCTGTGCATAGGTTGAGCTGATTATGACACCCTGACCAACTCTTTCCACAAACTGTTTCAAAAGAAAAAAAAATGAATGCTACTGATTTTGAGTCCGTGCTACTGAAATTTGAAATCAGTGCTACTGAAATTCTTTTTTAGGGGTAGGCACGTGTGTGTGTGTGTGTGTGTGTGTGTGTGTGTGTGTGTGTGTGTGTGTGTGTGTGTGTGTGTGTGTGTGTGTATTTACAGAGATAACATTATTGTTGGGTTTCTGCATTACCTTTGTTGTGTGTTCTATGTAGGTGTCTCAGGATGACAACAGACAGTAGACAGAGAGGAGAGAGCTGAATGTGAGATGAGTGTGTGCATGCATGTGTCTTTGTTTTCGAGGTAGAGAAGGATAGAAGTGGATGGGGAGACCGAGGTGTTAGGGAAGAAGGGAAAGGGAGGCAAGGGAGGGGTTTTTGGTGGGGGGGGGGGGGGGGGGGGATGGGGAGAGGAGAGAGGGAAGAAGAAGAAGGGAAGGGTGGGAAGGGGAGGGGAGGGGAGGTGTGTGTGTGTGTGTGTGTGTGTGTGTGTGTGTGTTTATGACAGGGGCAACATTTAGGGGGCATATACTAACTCGGTGTGTTTTTCTGTGCAGATGTTGCAGGACTGCTGAAGAAGACAATGGACCACTTGAAGGGTTGGAGATGAGGTGATGGGTGTGTGTATGTGTGTGTGTGAATGCATGTGTGTGTGTGTGTGCGCATATGTGTGTGTTTGGTATTTACAGGGATAACATTGTCGTTGGATTTCTCTGTTGATTGTGTTTTCTGTGCAGGTATCTCAAGACGACTGCAGGCATTGGACAGAGAGAGTCCAACCAAGTGCAGGCACTAAAAGGCGACCTCCACCGCCTCCAAAATCCAAGCCGTCTGCACCTGCAGGCAAAAGTCTGTCTGCAGGTCTGATGAACAAAGGGTCTGGTGAACGAAACAAAGCTGTCCATCTTCAAAGCAAATTTTGGATCACCTAAGGCGGTAATTTATTATATTTTTCTGTTCTTTTTTTCCTACGGCCGAAAATCCACCTCTTCATTTTTTTTTTGGCACTTTACACTGTCCTCTTCATCTGCCAAAAAAACCCCAAAAAGCAGAAGAAAAAAAAAAAACTATTTTTCACAACTAGCTTTTTTAGTAGGCTGTCTTTTTATGACCACTGTCTTTTTCCTCTTTTTTTTTTTTTTTTTTTTTTTTTTTCATAAGCCGATCTCTCACACGCCATGCATAGTCTGTCTGTTCTCTTACAAATGGACATATTTTTGCTGATTTTAATGTTTTGCTGTTTGATACAAAGTGTCTGGGTTTGTACATGTTCTAAAGTGTGGTATAGTGACGCTCTCACTCTCATAATGTGCTGCATATCCTACAAAGAGAACAAAAAAATGAACAAAACAAAAGACTTAATTTCTTCCTTTTCTTTCAGTTCCCCCCCCCCCCCCCCCCCCCCCCCCCCCATTTTCATTTCATACATGTCGCCTGACATTTTTTTCGAATTGGTAAACTGAGTAGGTTCTCTTATATGACGAGGTATGTAAGTACTAGAACATACACTGCAGTATAGTGCAACAGACTTGTGGATAATGAAAGGAGACACACAGATAGAAAGGGAGGGAGAAAGAGAGAGGGGAGAGGGGGGGGGGGGGGGGGGGGGGACAGACACGCAGGCAGACAGAGTGACAAACACAGACAGAGAGGGTGGGGGAGATACAGTGTGTGAGTGTGTGTGTGTGTGTGTGTGTGTGTGTGTGTGTGTGTGTGATAGAGAGAGAGAGAGAGAGAGAGGGAGAATGTTTTTACAGAGACAACCAGAGCGACAAGCATATAAAACTCGTATGCATAGTTATGTCACCATATACTTAAACCATAGCAGTAATAGGACAAACAAGCAAGCAAACAAACAAGCAAAGAGAATAAAAAGTTTATCCATAATAAATGCATATGTAACCAAGATAAGTATCTAACATCTGTTAGTTTGAGTTTGCAGTGTAGGAAATCTTGTGTCTTTTGGTAGCTTCTTTAGCTATGGACTATGCTGATTTGTCTAATTCATATCCAAATTTTTCTATGTAAAAAATCTTCCTTAATAAATGCTGTTTAATACTTTTTGGTTTTAAATCAAAGTCCTTTGCATCACAAGGGAGTGGGGATGTTTCAGGTTCACCGCGCTCTATCCACTGCACCCACTCTTGAGGGATTGAGTTGACAAGAGTGTTATACTCAAACAAAATGTTTGCCTTGTTTAAACTGATTATATTTTGTACTTCTTCCAGAGACAACAGTCTCTTTTCATTGTAATGGATGATGTTTTTCATTTGATCGATACATTTTTTTTTTTCCAGTTTTGAAAGAAAAAAACTTTCTTTTTGTTCTTAATCATAGAATTGTTGAGCAGGAGCTGAGAATGGAAAATTATTACAGTTGATTTCATTAGGCCCTGTAACAGTTTTGCTGTTGAGATAGGTTACCAAAAGGCTTCTCTCCAGAACTCATTGTTTATCCTATCAAGGACTTTCATTTCTTTGGACCTACTAGCATTTAAATGAAAAACACACAGATCCACAGGCAATCTTTTGGAAATGCCACATGGGTATGAACTTCAGTTTCATGAACTTCACTGTTCTACAGTTCCCCAATCCACTGCAAACACAAATGTTTCTGGAATTGAATTATGTTGATCATGCTTCCATCATCAATATCAGATTCCATTGTTGGTCTTTTAACCTTTTCAGATGCTTTCTGTTGCCAAACCTTGTTGCCAAACCTTTTATGCCACAGAAATTTATACAACATTGTGTTCATTTTATTTATTTAAGACCATTTTCTGCCACAGAAATTTATACAGCATTGTTCATTTTATTTAAGACCATTTTCTGCCACAGAAATTTATACAACATTGTGTTTCATTTTATTTAAGACCATTTTTGGGATGCCAGCAGATTGCAATAACATAGACCAACTGGCCGATCAAAAAGGTCTTTATCACAATGACCTTACCCTGGACACTGAGACCCCACGTTTGCCACTTTTTTCTAAAATTTTTTTTTTTTTTTTGAATTGATTCTTGAATTCATTCAGTTTTATCTTTCCAGTTATCTTCTATATTTCTTGCTATTTTTTTTTTTTTCAAAATAAATGCCAAGAACTTGTGTTTTCTGTACTGTAGTGAATGGCCAGTTTTGTTCTTTTTCTCTGTCTTCCCATTTCTACTGCCTTCATTTTAACTTATTTAATTTGAGACCAGATATTTCCTGAAAAGAAGTTGATATTTCCAGTGATCTGGTCATATCGTGGTCAGTCCATCACTGCCAGGGGCGGAGCCATTGCTCATATGTTTTAAGGCATCTTGCAATTGATGAGTCCCTACTACTGTGGAAAGGTGCGCTTGTCTTCAGGCAATACATCCCCCTGAAGAGAGCCAGGTTGGGTGAAAAGATTTTTCACCTCTGTGAAGACTCAGGGGTATACCTACCGATTCCACATATATTCACATATGTGCATTCTTCATTTTTTTTTTTCAATATTCCCCCTTCTCTTCTGCTGTATATTTGCGTTGTGCTGTTTTCATCTCTCCATTCTATATAGTAGTGAAACTTTTCTTCTTTTATATCAGTTAAAAAAAAATGTATAATAACCTCTCTCTCTCTCTCTCTCTCTCTCTCTCTCTCTCTCTCTCTCTCTCTCACGCATACACACATGATGTATACATACATAAATATGTATATGTACACACACACACATACATGCATGCACATTACACGCACACAAAATCACTAAGAACACACACACACACACACACACACACACACACACACACACACACACAGAGTTCACACACACACACACACACACACACATATCCACACATAGCGTATGTCTTGTGAAATTTGTTCACCAATGTGAAGACTCTGGATTCATGTATCAGTTCCACATGTATTCAGTTACAAACATTTTCCTTTTTTCAATATTCCCTTTTCTCTAATGCTATTTATTTGCTTTCTGAATTTTTGACACCTCCATTCAAAATCTTGTGAAAGTTTTTTTCAGTGCCCCCTCTCCCCAAACAACAAAAAAAAACACAAAAAATGCACACACATAGTGAGGCCCAGTCAGTCTCTCATGCACACACACACAGTGAGGCACACACACACACACACACACACACACACACACACACACACACACACACACACACACACAGTCTTCACTGACCAGTGCACAATTACACATATTCATATGATTTATTTACATGCACAATTATGATTTATTTTAGGTGCCCAGGACCCGGCCTTTAACATCAACAACCTGATCCCAGAAGACGCCCTGCGATTGACCGATGTCCGAAAAGATTGTAGTGTACATGATGGGTCCTCTTTTGGAGCAAGGATATCACCTCTACATGGACAACTGGTATACCGGACTCAATTTGTTCAGGTACAGTGAAGTTTCCTAAGCTCTGTCTTACACACACACACACACTTTCCCATGTTTATTCTGTTAGTTTCTGAGTATGTGTTGGTGGTAACTGGGGTGGGTGGAGGGAAATGCAGTGCAGAGCAGCCACCGTGGGGAAGTGGTTAGCGTCGTGGACTCCCGGCTGGAGGTCGTGGGTTCGAATCCCATCAGAATCATGTGGGTTTTTCTGCCCCGACCGGCTCCTACCCAGAGTTGAGTTTGCTGCGGACTCAGTTGGGAAGAGTGGGACCACACAGTCTAGTTTCATCCACTGAATGGATGCGTTTCTGAGAGAGATGATCAGAAAGGGCAATGGTTAGCAGTTCACATGAAACACAGTGAGTTTGGATTTCTTCTGAAAGAAAAACAATAGTCTAATCAGCAAGCAACAAGCGGATTGGTTCTGCACAATGAAAATTCTTTCTTATCAGTATGAAATGTCTCCGCACGTCAGAAAGTGTAAAGTTTTTTTATTATATTATAAATGTTTCACTTCTGCCTCGCTGCAGAATAAACCTGATATGATATCCATTTCATTGTTCACAACACAGTTGAAATCACCAAAAAATTAAGTTTTGCTTACCGAGTGTGTTAAAAACTTCTTGCAATTTCATAAAAAAAGCATTAACTTGACCTTGGTATTGTTGGGGGCATAAACATTTAAAAGTTTGAATTTTTAATAGTCATTTTCTACTAATATCTTTAACATTCTCTCAACCACTAAACTCCAAGTGTACTTTCCCCTGAAAATGTTTAGAAATTAAAATGATTCCTCCTTGACTCTTGTTTGTGCCCACATTATAAAAGATTATGCCACCCCACTATTTCTCTCTCACATTGATACACCATTTTCAGTTATGTGAGCTACCTGTAAACAAGCAATATTAAACTTTTGCCTTTTCAGATAATGAAATACTGTGTTTCTTTTCATTTTGTTTTTTAAACCTCTAATATTTGAAGAGCATATGCATATGTGTAACTTATCCATAGGATGATAGATTGTGGGCTCATCTGTGTACAGTAAGATATGCGGTATATTTTCACAGTTCAAATCACTGTCCATTGAGGAGGTCCAGGTTGTCAGTAAGAGGGCAGTCCGATGAAGTAAGGTCTACAAACCACCTGTGTCACCTACCTCAGGGGAGCACACCAGAGGACTGTGACAGTTGGACTGTGCACTGCACTATCCCATTTTGTTGCTTACCCTTCCCCTCTGCCTGGGGGCTTGGAGCCTTCCCTTGAGCAACGGTGTTCGGTGGGGGTTTCTGACTTGTGACGAGGAGAGATTGGATTTTTAGGGATGAGCTGAGCGTGGACTGAATCTCTCCTGGCCTGACTCTGAGTGGTCAGTCCTGTCTACAGCTTAGGCTGTCGCTGGCCTGCTCTGGCTCAGTCTCAGATGGCTGCTGTCCCTCAGCATTTGTCTCCCCGTCTGCCGCCACAGTCACTTTAACAGGAGAAAAAACTCACAAACAGTATCAACCCACTTGTGATCTGATTGCTTACAGGCACAGCACACAATGTCCTTTTGACACCCTGATGATGCGTGGTGTCCCTGTCCAAGGCAATTTGAACAAGTGTATGGGGTTTCTTAACATCTTTGGCTGTTCTTGATGAAAAATTTTAGCAGTGAAGAAGCTTACCTTGAGGGTTTATTCAAGTGGAACAGCAGGGACAGTTATGTAAACAAATCTACACCCTGTTAAGAATCTTGTGATCGGCGTCTCTGGCTCTTAGATTTGATGGAAGAAAAAACAAAGTTCACAGCCTACTTGCACTAAGGAGTGCTCTATTTCAGCATCAGCAACAGATATTGGGACATTATCAATCCACACTTTCGTCCAGGGTTTTTCCTCCCGGGAGCTACCCTTTAAAATGAAGGGGTTGTTGTTGTTGGAAGTTGTAGAACAGGCCCTTTAACTGCCATACCTTTTACAAGCAGCTTGTTCATTGCCTCTGTTGTTGTGGGGTAGATTCTCCACAGGCCGTTGACCTGCTGGGCTCCAACCAATGACCCGTGACCAGCTGCTCTCTCTCCTGCCAATCCAGAACTGTTGGGCAATTGATGGATGAATCAAGAATGTCTTTTGCTTTTACAAAGATGAGGTTCATGCCGATCTCCACACTAGTAGCCACGATACAGACCAAGCGAGCGATTCATTTTCAATGAAATAGAAGATATTGAACAGATTTTTGAATGGTACAGCAACAAAGTCGTTGAACAGATTTGGCCGTGCAGTGTGAAAAAAAAAAGGCAAGGTGAAAATGCCTTGCCCTGCGTGTGAACTCGTGTACTGTGTGTGAAGAGCACTCAGTCAAACGTGTCCCGCATGGCACGGCCGACGCTCATGGAATCCTTTAAACTCAGACTTTGAGGAGCTGCAGCTTTTGTGTAGTACACCTAAACCTCAGGTAGTAGCTCTTAAGCAAACGAAAGCTCAAAGCCAAAAAACCTTCAGTTTCTGGCTTCAATATTCTTTTGAAACCTGCACAACTGTCCATGTTGGGACTAACAGGTGGCATTGCTCTTATCCACAGGGCTTTGCTGTTAGCCCTGTTGCTCATACTACCCCTTGTCAGTCGGTAGCTATGAGAGTCACTCTCCATCCATAAATATCTTTACAGTTTGCTTGCTATATCTACGACCTGTCTTTGTCATTTGGACCATGTCAGTCTGTTTGAAGAACTTCCTTGCCCTTGTTTGTTGTTAGTTTAACTTTAATGGCCATAGTCTTTGGGAGTAGTGTGAACTTTATCCAGAGGTCTGCTCCTTTTATGTCTTTTCAGAATTGGGTTTGTGTTGTCTGAATGATGGGCCTCCCAACTTTCCTCCATTCTGTCACAGGTGCTCTTTCATGTTTAGATTTGTCAATATGTGACCCCTCGCTGGTCCTGGACTAAGAGTGGTTTGTCCATGACGATCTGCGTGGGAAGTGACCATTTCCCCAGTTCTCTTGAAATCCATAACAGCTGAAAACACCTCTGTTCCACAAACACTTTGATTATAAGAAGGCTAATAGGAATCTTTTTGCTGCAGAATTTCAAAGGAACTCCAGGAACTGACATTCTTCAAAATCAAAACCCAGCAGAATCTCTAACTAATATTTTAAGTGTGCAAAAACCTTAATTCCAATGTCTTGCAATAAACTCCAACTGCCTAAAACACCTTGGTTCAATTCTGATCACCAACAAATCTCAATAGTACGCAAATGGGCTCATTGTCAGGTATCCGGAAGACCTTCAGCTCCCAGTGCTCAAGCCCATCAAAAGCTCTGAGCCAAAACAAGACACACTTTAAAGTCAGTAGACATCAGTCTTGGAGGAACTTCTGCTCTACAGGCTGACATCTAAAATATCCATGAAAAAGTCTGGAACATCATCCAGAAAATCAAAGGGAAGAACACCAACCCGTCAGTTCATCACCTGAAACTTGCCGATGCTTTGATAACTGACAAACAAGCTGTTGCCAATCTGCTGGCTTCCACCATTCAACAGAAATCAGCATCCTCAAGTAAATCTGCTGTTTTTTTCTGGGAAAAAAAAAAAAAAAAAAAAAAAAAACAATTCAGAGAAAAAAATCTCATACAGCTTCACTTCAGACAACTCTGAAGTGTACAGTCTACCTCTTTCAATTGATGAACTGAAATCAGATCTGCAAACCTACAGCGATTCTGCTCCTGGCCTGGATGATATTCATTATCAGCTTTTGAAACATCTCCCAGAGAGCTGTGTCCAGACCCTTCTAAAGTGTACAACCATATCTGTACAACAGGGTGTTTTCCACCCTCCTGGTGAAAAAAAGCCTGATCATTCTGATTCCAAGCCTGAAAAAGACTTTACCAACCCTTCAAAACTACCTTCCAGTAGCTCTGATCAGCTGCCTCTGCAAGGTAATGGGAAAGACGGTCAACTCCTGTCTGATGTGAAGCTGGGAAACCCAAACACTGGCTTATGTTGAAGACCTGGCAAGAGGAATGGAACTCGAAGATGGGTAACCAACTATTTAAAATCCATCCAAACCTGAAAGAGTTTTTACCATGTTCCCGGGTGGCTTTAAAGAAGAAACACTTTTATGCCATTTGGTAGAAAAAAAAACTTGTGGAGAGCGTGGAAGCAGAGAGTCCTCAGAAGAGAGCCCCCTTCAAACAAGTGTTTCGGCCCTTATCTCCTGACACTCTAGGGGGGTTGGGCACACACCCGGTTCATGACTCCGGATGTCCCTCTGATGCCCCCCTTTTTTTTTCCATCTTGGGATGAGCCATGGCTGGGATTCGAACCTTTGACCCTCTGGACATGCTTATTTTCCACTTAATGGACTCACCCTCTAACCACTGAGCCACTGGGACACCTGATATTTGTAGGAAAGTTAAGCCTTATGAAGTTCACTTTTGTTCTTCCTTGACCAGATCCAGCTTGAACACCTCTCTGCCACTTCTGCCATTGCTTTCAGGGCTCTGGGCTCCATTTGCATACAGGCCACTCCTTTTACACCCATTCTTATCTTTTAAAAAGTGAAGAAGCTCCATGGTGCATTCCATGTCATGTACCACTCACAGTAAATCATATTCTTTTTAGAAAGTTGGGATTTGCATGATGTGAGACATAAACATTGATTTTTACAGCAGACTCCATGAAAACCTTGTTCAGAGATGTCCCACTTGATGTGATCGTTGAACTTCTGAAAGAGATGAACATTTTTCATCTGATTTAAGAAATTCACTGAAGAAAGATTTTACAAAAGGTTCTGGTATGTTTTTAGAAGATGTATTTTAAAGGGTTGTGTGAATTAAAGAAAAAAAAAAAAAAGAATTTTTGTTGATGACTTGTGAGTTGAGACTGGATATAGAGGGGGAATTTGAGAACAGGGAAGGAAGAAGTGGAGGAGTGTAGAGATAAGAAGGTGCAAGTATGTGAATTTGTGTGACCAGGGACCAGGGATGTGTGTGTGTGTGTGTGTGTGTGTGTGTGTGTGTGTATGCAATTATGTTTCAGATAAAATGGCTGACGGCAATCAAAGGTGTTCAGTTTTAACAAAACAGCTTGGAAGGACAGAGTGGGGGGGGGGAAGAAGCTGGAGAAGGAGGGAGAGTGGAGGGGTTGGGAGGGAGCCACAGGGATGGGGGGGGGGGGGGGGGGGGGGGAGGAAAAGGTAGAGGAGGTGTGTGTGTGTATGTTATTTGCAAGGGCAACAGTGTTTGGGGCATATACTGTTTTTCTGTGCAGATGTCTCAAGACTGCTGAAGAAGACATTGAACCATTTGGGGGGCCTGAAGGAGGTGAGATGTGTATATCTGTGTGTGTCTGTATGTGTATGTTGTTTACAGGGATGAAATTATTATTGGAAGTTTATGCTGACTTAATTTTGTTATCTAGGAAGGTGTCTGGAGATAACTACAAACATTGGACTGAGAGGAGAGCCAAATACAAGATGACTGTGTGTCTGTGTGTGTGGTGAGTTGGGAAGAATGTGCGGGTGGGAGGAAGTGGGGGGGGGGGGGGGGGGGGGGGGGGGGGGGGGGGGGGGGGGAGGGAGTAGACAGGGGGAGGATGGGAAGAAGGGGGGGGAGAGGTGTTGGGAATGGATTGTGGTTGTGGTTGTGAGCCAGTGTGTGATAGTCACAAGGGCAACATTGTTGAGGGCCTATACTTTAACTCATTATTTTGTCTGTGCAGGTTCCTCAAGACTGCTGAAGACACTGAACCATTTGGAGGGACAGAGATGTGGCTAGGTGTGTTTCTGTGTGTGTGTGTGTGTGTGTGTGTGTGTGTGTGTGTATAGGGATAATATTATGTTGATGTCTCTTAGTTGTGTTTTGTATGCAGGCATCTCAAACTGACTACACAGGGACAGGGAGAGGTGCATGTATGTGTGCGAGTGAGTGTTATTTACAGAGGCAGCATTGTTTGGGGCATGCATATTAACTCATCATGTGTGATTCAGTGATTCCTGAATTTAGAATGAATACATTCTTCTAATGAAGAGGTCTCTTGAAGAATCCACTCAGAAAACCACACTGAAGAGCCTGGTAGGGTGTTGAACAGTTCTGCTTGTAAATGGGAAACTGACTGATACTTGTGTGGGAGAGTTAGTGTTCAAGGTGTAATGTACTGCATGTAAAATTCAGAAAGTCATCAGTAGTTCCTAAATCACACCAGTGTATGCTGAATCATTGCAGGTGAGGAAGACTACCCCAGGTCGGGGGGCCAGCTGAACGGAGGGTTTTCCAGGACATCAGGAGTGACAGCCATTGTTAGACTTGGATCTTCTGCTGGTAAGTAGCACGGTCCCTGTGTGTGTGTACAGTTTTGCATTTGTTTCAGGTAGCAGTTGAATTCAAATTTCAAAACTGCGTTTGCAGAGTGGACATCCAGGCAGGCCAAGATGTTGCAGTACAAAGATGATGATGAGACAGCAGGATGTGGTAAGTGTCTCACAGCAAAAATAGTTGTTATTGATTGAATAGAGCATTTAGGCTAGGCCAGTCCAGTCCAGTCTAGCTTCGAGGTCACAAATCTCACTTGTCATTACATGAAAGAAATGACCAACCTTACTGGGAGAATGACCTTGTTTGTGTTGAGGGTACATTGTAGAATGCTTTTGATGGTAAAGAATTGATAATAGAAACAATTCCACATTGTTTCAATGGTGCAACACCATGCTTTATTGCAGACTCTGTGAAAAACACTGTTCAGAGATATTCCACCTGATCTGATTTTTCATTTCCTGAAAGAGATTTGTGTTTTCATTGAAGATTCTATAAAAGAGAGTGAAAGTATTTTAGCATGGTTTAGGAAATCTGTTTTATTAAGTTACATGTGTGTTTGTGTTGGCTTTGTTTTAACAGCTTTGCTGAGCTTTGACAAGATAATAGCCCTAGTGTGGGCCCTCACAGTTGGCTTAGCTGTAAGCGACATGATACTCCATCAAAAACAGATGAAAAGGTGAAACAGTAAGGCAACGGATGTTGGTGAGTATCTCCTAGCGTGTATGTGTGTGAATGTGTAGTAAATACCTTGCGATGTGCGGCCTTTTTGTGTTCAAGAACATCTCTGTTATATATTTTTGTGTGTGTGTGTGTGTGTGTGTGTGTGTGTTTATCAATGTGTAGGGAATGACTGAGGAGGCGACAGCCCTGATATGGTCCCTTGGGGTCATATATGTTGTGAAAGCACTCTAGTGTAGCCAGTTCTTCACTTTGACAGAAGCTGTGAATGGCTTTGAAAATAATTGTGTGTGTGATTATGTCATGAATTGTTTTTGTCATTCACTGCATCGAGTAATGTGATAGTCTTATGAATTGTTTCTGGGCTGATGCTGGTCAAAGTGTCCTTGATTGTGTTGCAGGCTGGCATGTGTTTTTTTTTGTTTAGCTTTGACAAAGACTCTTTCAGCCTGCATGCATGCTTTTCCCCCCAAGGTCTTTTTTTTCTTTTTGAAAGATACTAATATTACTAACAGTAATGAAACATGGGGGTGTACACACAGATTTTCTGTTTGTTCTGAGTTATACACTGTATATTTTTGTACAGATGAAACTGTGCATGTCAAAGCTTTGTGTTTTAGTGTGTATTGTATCCATCATTATCATATGATTATTCAGAGGATGGCATGTGAGTCCTGACCAAAAAGATGCAGTCTGGATTTTCTTACTGTAGGTGTGGTCCTAATAGAATTATTTGAAGAGAGCTCTGCTGATGTTAGCTGTTTAAAACAAAATGATAATTTTTCTCTTTTTTTTTCAGTGAAGCTGCTGATCTGCGTATGGATGATTTTTAACGCAAAAGCAGACCTTGTCTGGGCAGGAACTTCTGAAAGCTGTTTTCAGTTTTACAAGAAGGTAGGGGTGTGTGCATGCATGTGTGTGCATGTGTGCATGTGCATGCATGTGTGTGTGTGTGTGTGTGTGCAGAAAACTTTTAAACTATGATAAAAGCGTCGGATGACATGTGTATTGATTGTGTCATGAATTGTTTACATTCATTGCAGGCATTCTGTAACAGGTTGGCATTCTTGTTTGTAATGCACTGTCACTAACTCTTTTTCTTAATATATGCATGCCTTTCCCCAACTTATTATTCACAAAAAGTTCGTTTTACATACAGCTATATTGAAATTGTTTGGTGTAAAGATATTTCATTAACAAACATTGAGCTATACTCAAAGAATATTATGGACAATTTTGTTGTGCATGCCCTAAGTTTTGTGTTTGATGTGCTCTGTATTATCATTCATATACAATTGCACAAGGAATAGCTTGTTAGAGTTCTGACCTAAAGACAGAGGTTAGACAAAGATACAGGCTGGAATTTTCTTCTTTTTTTTTTTTTTTTTTTTTTTAAGCTCTGCTTGATGTTTGCTATTTTATGTGACAGGTAATTTTTTTCTTGTTTTTGTTTTTACAGTGATGATGAGAATCTGCCTACAGACTGATTATGATGCAGCACCAAACCTCATCCAAGCCAGTGTCATTTTGTGAAAGCTGGATCCAGTTTTACAAAGAATGGCATCTCTTCTTTTTACTGCCTTGTGTTTAGGGGTAAGGAGTGTGTGTGTGTGTGTGTGTGTGTGTGTGAAAGAGCAGAAGATGTTTTAAAGTTTTTCAGAAGATGACATGCGGATCATGTGTTTTGTCATAGTACTGTGGTGTAGAAAGTTCTTCTTAGACAGAAGCTGATAATGACTTTGGTAGCATTGTTTGCATTGATCATATCATGGATTGTTTTCATAATTCACTGCCTTGTGTAAAGTGAAAGTCACATGAATTGTTTTTAGTCCTGCATAAAAAAAAGTGTCATTCATTCTGTTTCAGAGTGGCATGCATTTCACTGTAAGCTCTGAAAATGACACTTCTGCTCTGTATGGATGGGTTCTCAACTGTTTTGTACATACGCTCTGTGTGTATGTGATTTTCCTCTTATTTGTACTTCCACTGTGTGTATGTGTTTTTCCTGTTTTGTACTTCCACTGTGTGTGCACGTGTTTTTCCACAGTTTTTTCCACAGTTTTGCTGCTGCTGTGTATGCATGTGTTTTTCCACAGTTTTGCTCTGCTGCTCTGTATGCATGTGTTTTTCCACAGTTTTGTTCTGCTGCTCTGTATGCATGTGTTTTTCCACAGTTTTGCTCTGCTGCTCTGTATGCATGTGTTTTTCCCACAGTTGTGTTCTGCTCACATGCATGTGTTTTCCCCAGTTGTGTTATTTGCATCATGTTTTGTCACTGACAGGATTGACCACTGGGATGTACATCATGATTTGCGTTTGTTAAGAGTATATGGATTAGTTGTTCTGTATACATGAAACTGTGCCTGTCCTTGGTTTTGTGTTAATGCATTGTATTCATTTTTATAGGATTACTCAAGAGATGGCTTGTGAGACTTGTGATCTAAGGGGAGAGTGTGGATTTTCTTTGGATGGTCCCTTGCGGTCATGTATGTTGTTACAGTACTGTAGTGTAGCCAGTTCACTTTGACAGAAGCTGTGAAGGACTTTGAAAATAATCGTGTGTGTTGATTATGTCAGGAATTGTTTTGGTCATTCACTGCATTTAATGTGATAGTCTTATGCATTGTTTCTGGCTGATGCATGTCGAAGTGTCCTTGATTCTGTTGCAGTTGGCATGTGTTTTATTGTTAGCTTGGACATAGACACTTTTAGCCTGCATGCATGTTTTTCCCCTTATTTATTTATTTGTTTTATTTATTTATTTTTTTTTAAGATACTAATATTACTACCAGTATTGAAACATGGGGGTGTACACAAAGATTTTCTGTTCATTCTGAGTTCTACATTGTGTATTTTTGTACAAATGAAACTGTACATGTCGAAGCTTTGTGTTTAATGTGCATTTTATTTATCATTATCATATGATCATTCAGAGGATGGCGTGTGAGATTTCTGACTTAAAAATACAGTCTGGATTNTTCACTGTAAGCTCTGAAAATGACACTTCTGCTCTGTATGGATGGGTTCTCAACCGTTTTGTACATATGCTCTGGGTGTATGTGATTTTCCTCTTATTTGTACTTCCACTGTGTGTGTACTTCCCACTCCACTGTGTGTATGTGTTTTTCCACAGTTTTGTACTTCTTCTGCTCTGTATGCATGTGTTTTTCCACAGTTTTGCTCTTCTGCCTGTGTATCCACATGTTGTGTTTTTTCCACAGTTTTGTTCTTCTGCTCTGTATGCATGTGTTTTTCCACAGTTTGTTCTTCTGCTCTGTATGCATGTGTTTTTTTCCACAGTTTTGTTTTTGTTGCATGTGTTTTTCCACAGTTTTGTGCTCTGTCTGTATGCATGTGTTTTTCCACAGTTTTTCTTCTGCTCTGTATGCATGTGTGCATTGTGTGTTTTTTCATGTTTGACTGAGGATTGACACACTGGGATGTACATCATGATTTTGCGTTTGTTAAGAGTATATGGATTAGTTGTTCTGTGTACATGAAACTGTGCCTGTCCTTGGTTTTGTGTTAATGCATTGTATTCATCATTTTTTATAGGATTACTCAAGAGATGGCTTGTGAGACTTGTGATCTAAGGGGAGAGTGTGGATTTTCTTTGGATGGTCCCTTGCGGTCATGTATGTTGTTACAGCACTGTAGTGTAGCCAGTTCACTTTGACAGAAGCTGTGAATGACTTTGAAAATAATTGTGTGTGTTGATTATGTCAGGATTGTTTTTGGTCATTCACTGCATTGAGTAATGTGATAGTCTTATGCATTGTTTCTGGCTGATGCATGTCAAAGTGTCCTTGATTCTGTTGCAGTTGGCATGTGTTTTTATTGTTAGCTTGGACATAGACGCTTTTTAGCCTGCATGCATGTTTTTCCCCCTTATTTATTTTTATTTATTTTTTTTTTTTTTTTTTTTTTTGAAAGATACTAATATTACTACCAGTATTGAAACATGGGGGGGTGTACAAAGATTTTCTGTTCATTCTGAGTTCTACATTGTATATTTTTTGTACAAATGAAACTGTACATGTCGAAGCTTTGTGTTTAATGTGCATTTTATTATTTATCATTATCATATGATATTCAGAGGATGGCGTGTGAGACTTCTGACTTAAAAATACAGTCTGGATTTTCTTACTGTAGGTGTGGTCCTAATAGAATTATTTGAAGAGAGCTCTGCTTGATGTTAGCTGTTTAAAAAAAAAAACGATAATCTTTCTCTTTTTTTTTCAGTGACACTGCTGATCCGCGTATGGATGATTTTTAATGCAAAAGCAGACCTTGTCTGGGCAGGAACTTCTGAAAAGCTGTTTTCAGTTTTACAAGAAGGTAGGGGGGTGTGTGTGTGTGTGTGTGTGTGTGTGCAGAAAACTTTTAAAACTTTGATGATAAAAGCTTCGGATGACATCATGTGTATTGATTGTGTCATGAATTGTTTACATTCATTGCAGGCATTCTGTTACAGGTTGGCATGCATGTTTGTAATGAGCACTGTCACCAACACTCTCTTAATTAATATATGCATGCCTTTCCCCAACTTTATTATTCACAAAATGCTGGTTTTACATACAGCAATATTGAAATTGTTTGGTGTAAGGATGTTTTCATTAACAAACACTAAGATTGTGAGTCCAGTGCTCAACCACTGAGCTATTCCGGCCCCCGTATGATTGTTTGATGAATTGTTTTCAGTCATGGCATAGAGTAGTGCCATTCATTCTGTAACAGGCTGGCATGGAAATCTATGGTGAACGCAAGGACAGTCTCTTTTTTTGTTTCCTCCATTTTTTTCTTATTTACGAAATTTTTACTAACAACAGTTTTGAAATTAGATTTTGAAGTATTTCAGGAACAGGCACTGGCATGCACATTACAATTTATGTTTTAAAGGAATGTATGTGATATATTTATCTGAAGTTGTGCTTTGTCCTAGGTCTAATTGATGCACTCTGTACTATGTGTATGTGATGGATCAAGGTATGGCTTGTGACACTTTCTGACCTAAAGATGCAGCATGGATTTTCTTACTCTAAATGAGGCCCAAATGTAATGATTTGCGAAGAGCTGTCAGCTGTTTCAGATACTAGGGTAATCTTTTTTTCTTGGTTTGCAGTGATACTGCTGATGTGGATGCTGCAGCTGACCTCATCTGGGCAATGTCCTGAAAGCTGGATCCAGTCTGATGTTGGAAATTCATACAGTGTACTTGTCATTATCATTCTGTGGCTGATGGAAACTGAAACTCCTGCATATTTTTGGCTGCATACATGACAGAAAGCAACTGATGTGTGTAGGCAATTGTAGTGGGAAAACATTCTGTGTTGAGTGATTGATCTGAGACACACTTGCTGATGTTTGTGTCAAATTGTGTGATATTCTGTTAAAATGGACAATAGCTCATTGTAAAATGCACCATGAATGCAAAGTAAAGGATGAATGCTCTTTTTGATCCTCGGTAGAGACCAAGCTCTAAGTGCTTTAATCCACACT